>VXAL01000052.1:462940-615661 GCA_013399475.1 Chauna torquata
GCCATTAACAACATGCTATGCACAGCACAAAACACCCTAATGTATATATTTAGAATACACTGCAGAGCTATTTCTTTCTTTTTTTTTTTTAATAAAAACCCTCTCTTTTATAATAATAATAAAAATGCAATTTATATACAGTATCTTCATATCCCAAATATTTATAAACATAGTTATCTTTGGTCGACTGATTCCAGGAAGTTTGCCAGCACATCAAAGAGATGACATTTTACATCTCATATTCCTTTCGTTGTGAGGAATGAGATGCATCTCCATTTCTTAACTGATTTTTCAGATTTTCTTTTAAGGCTGATGCAAGCAGGGTAAAAACCTGCAGCATCCAGAACAGATAGAAAATTCCATGAGACTTAATAAACTCCATGCTTGGCTTGATGTTGCAGTAGGGTATTGAGAAGAAATATTATTGACCATTAGTCTGCCACACAGAAGCATTTATAAGTTGCTGTCACTGGCAATAAGCCTGTAACTGTAACAGGTTACAGACAACTTTCTCGGAGCCTGGCCTCTAGCCTCACAACTCCTAGAGCCAAAATCCTGTTGGTTCATCCCGCACTCTAGTTATGAAGAAGTATAGGGCAAACAAGTGCCTAGTAGTCCCTTGGTAGAGTATTTCCTGATGCCCACCTTCAGGTAAGACTGTTAGGTATAGAAATGGCGTGCTTTTGTGCTGGTAGCTGATTGCAGATGCAAATTGGGGACCTTTTGAAATGATTGTCCCTTCATTGTCATAATGACTTTTCATCGAGGCCTGGCGTGTTGTGTTTGTTACGCATTTTACTTGGGACTTGCCCTCTCTGTGAAACCCATAAAGGAAATGCTATGGCATTCCTGGGGGCTCTACTAGATATTGTCTCCGGATGTTTTTAAAGGTCCATCTTCTAATTCAACCCCCAAGAGGCTTTTCAGAAACTAAAGCGAGCAATTGGAGGCAGCTGCGTAATGTCTCAAATGACCTACTCAGTGCTTCCTTTCTTGATTTTTTTTTTTCCCCTTGTAGGTTATCCATTTGCAACTAAAATCATAGTGCCAAAGCCATTTTTGCATTGTGTAGAAACCATTCATGCACATCACTTTAACGACAGGGGGGCAGACCTGTTGAGAACAAGCTTAACAGATCTTGTAAGTGGAGGCTCTAAAGGAGGAGGAGAGGATGATGGATGCAGAATACAGGGCCCAGAAGACAAATGAGCATGATGAAATGGATATGGACTGTGTGGATCTGAATAATGTTTGGATCTGGGGACAGCAAGGGGATGTCCTCATTTTCAATGTCCAGTCCACGATCAGGGTACCATCAAATAGGACTTCTTCTAGTGTGTAAAGTGACATCATCATCTTCCTCATTCTCCACTCCTTCAGATACCCTTCATCACAGCTGGCCCAGCTATCACTTAAGATATCTTCTAGTTTTGGGATTGCTACTAGGTAAGGCACTTATTTTGTCTATAAATATACAAAATATGTGTTTGTGTGTGTGTACATGTGTCTGTGGGTAACAGAATCTTTCAGGAGGGTAAAACAGCAGATATTTAGGAAACAAATGGTATTCAGGAAAGAAAATAAAGCTAGTCCTCAACCTTTCATGACTGGACATGGCATAGGTACGAGACAGGAAGCTGAATTAATGTAATCTGTTCCGAGTCCCAAAGCCACACAGTATTGGAAGAAGCTCCAGGAAGAGTGACAAAAATACTGATGAGTTTGGAAAGTATAGCATAAATGAGAAGATTAAGGAGGCTGGTATATATTCATTGAGGAGGAAAGATGTGTGAAGAGAGATGTAATCACTGTCTGCAAATCCATAAAGAGACACTACTGAGAGGATGGGGATCCATTTTTCTCAGTGGTTGGTACAAACAGGCATAAGACATAATGTTCCTGAGGTGCAGCAGGGAACAGTTAGTTAAAAAATATGTGGGAAAACTTTATAACTCTAGCAACAGTTTGGTGACAGAGCAGACTGCCAAAGCAGGCAGTAGAGGCACCAGCATTGGAGATATTCGAGGCAGAGATGAGTCACCCATCTGTCAGGGATGGTTTAGGTGTAATCAGACCTGCCACAATGTGCAGCAATGGCCTGGATGATGCACCAGAGGTCTTTTCTCACCCAAATGAGTCTGTGATTTGTCATTTGTGCCTAATTCAGCGTGTGGTACTGTGTGTGTGAATGTTTGCGCTTGATGTCTAATGTTTCTGTACACATCTGCAGCTCAGATGTCTCCTGGCTGGTACTGCCAGTTAGTCCAAACTCTCTCTCTCTCTCTCTCAATCTCTCTCTCTCTCTCTTCCCCCCCCCCCCCCCTTCCCCCCTCCTTCCNTTGCTCCCCCTCGATCTATTTCTCTTAAGTTTCTACATTTACTTCTTCTTTGCTGACTCTTTATTTCTATGTGACCTCTTGTCTCTTGTCTTTATTTCACATATCCTTCTGTGTGCTTTCATGGTGATGTACACATGTGCCTGAGCATGTATACACACACCCCTTCCCATGCTCCCTGAATTTTCTGCCTCCTACCTGTCCTGTAGTGAGAGCTGTACATGGAGACGCGTTAGCAGGAGGAGGTTTTTTCTTTCCAGAATCAGAACTGCTGAGAATCACCCAGTTCTGCTTTGAAAGCTGTAGGGTTGTGCCTTTGGTAATGAACTGGGCTGATGGACATATGGCACCCAACAAGACAAGGAGCGTACTAACTCTGCTGTATGCTTTACAGATCTGCTTTGTATCTGATGATCTAGGACTTAGGTGGGACTGTTGATCTGCTAGAGGGTAGGAAGCCTCTGCAGAGGGATCTAGGCAGGCTGGATCAATGGGCCGAGTCCAATCCTATTCAACAGGGCCAAGTTCCAAGTGCTGCATTCAGTTCATAACAACCCCATGCAGCAGTATAGGCTTGGGAAAGAGTGGCTGGAAAGTTGCCCAGCAGAGGAGGATTTGGGGTGCTGGTTGATGGCTGGCTGAATATGAGCCAGCAGTGTGCCCAGGTGGTCAACAAGGCCAATGCCTTCTGGCCTGCCTCAGAAATTGTGTGGCCAGCAGGACTAGGGAAGTGATTGTCCCCCTGTACTCGGCATTGGTGAGACTGTACCTCAAGTACCGTGTTCAGTTTTGGGCCCTTCTCTACAAGAAGGATGTTGTTGCCCAAGTGTGCACAGAGAAGAGTGACAAAGCTGGTGAAGGGACAAGAAAACAAGTCTTATGAGGAGCAGCTGAGGGAACTGGGGCTGTTTAGCCTGGAGGAGAGGAGCTCAGGGGAGACCATATCACTCTCTACAACTACGTGAAAGGAGGTTATGGCAAGGTGGGTACTGGTCTCTTTTCTCAGGTAACTACTGATAGGACACAAGGAAATGGCTTTAGGTTGTGCCAGGGAGGGTTTAGATTGGCTATCAGGATGAACTTCTTCATGGAGACGATGGTCAGGCCTTGGAACGGGCTGCCCAGGGAAGTGATGGAGTCCCCATCCCTGGGGGCATTTGAGGGATGTGTGGATGTGGCACTAAGGGACATGGTTTAGTGGTGGGACTCTGTAGGTCAGGTTGATGGTTGGACTTGATGGTCTTGAAGGTCTTTTCCAACCTAGATGATTCTGTGACTGTGCCCAGAACAAGCTTGAGTTGGCCAGCTCCCCTCCTTGTGTCTAACCTTGTGCCCTGCTTCTCTGCAAGCTTCCCACAAGAGCTGAACAAGCTGTCCCAGCCATCCGGCAGAGACAACACAAATAGCTCACTGACAATGACAAAGACCTTGCTAACAGTGATGTGCTGCATCTTCCTGAACTTGAGGCAGCGTTAAGAGTGCTTTATTAAATTAATACATGTTAAGTACTCATGCTGAGTGCCAGGTGGATTTCAGAGGGCAAAACGAGGAAAGGTTTCCTCCAGCAGCAGTGAGTGTGCTTGGACAGTCACCAAAGCCAAGTGACATCTGTGCATTCTCTGAATTTATTTCATAAACTACATTAGATTACCCAAGGATGTGATCAGCTCTACATCACTTGTAGTTTTAAATCAACATCAGACGTCTTTCTAAAAGACTTTCTTTGCTTCACTCACAAGTTACTGGGTTAGAAATGGGAAAACTATGGGTTAAATGCAAGGCCTGCATCCTTCAGGGAGAAGCACTGTGTGATCTAAGCTCTTCCATTCTGATCTTAAATATCAGTGAAGCAATACATTGTATCTAGAAACTGTTAAGCACATTGACATCAGGAAATAGCTGAGCTAGATTGTATGTGAGACCTCACAGGGAAACAAGGACTCTGTGGTAAATACATTAACAATGAAAATGAATATGGATGTTTACTCAGAAGTCATCTGGTGCTACCTTATAATGGCTACACTAAAATTACTTCTGAAAATTACAACTGAACTTTTGGTCTTACTACTAGTCTCTGGCAAGTCTGTGTTACAAGGAAGCCTTTCATTGCCTGGCTACATACAAATTTTCACATAATTCAAAGTTACTCTCATTTTTTTTATTTAACCTTAATCACTGTTGTGCAGCATCTTTTGTGCTTCTGCACTGTTCCATATGTGGCAGATGAACAGAAGCGATGAAACTATTTTGTACAAAAGAAATGCATAGTAAATTGTGTTAGATGACATGCTACAGATCAAGAACGGCAACAAAAGTAATAGTGAAGATGTGCTGGCATATAGAAGGGTTTATAATTAAATTGCAACATTAGCAATTTCATTGTTGGTGTTTCTTTAATATATCTTATAAGAAATGCTCTATTACTGCTTAAAGTAATTACTTTGTACTTGAAAACATGTATATATTTTAATGTCATTTGATGGAAAAAAATCTCATTTTTCAATTTACTTCCACTCGTCCATTTACAAATGTATTGATAACTTTCAGATCAGTAGTTTTGTAGGATAAATTCTTTATTCAAATTCTCACTCATTAAAGAAAGAATTTAACAGTAGTTTAAAGAAAAAGGATTGATTACCCAGAGAAAGTAATATTTGAACTTTCTTAAGACAGTCAAAAATAAATCACATGCAAACTACAAAATAGTTAGATTGATACATAAGAGACCTAGTCAAACAAATCATCAATTATCGTCATAAAAACTATATACTGTTAATACAACTCTGTAAGCATATTTCTCAGAGAAACAGCTTTGGAGATAGTAGCATAATGAATTACTGTGCAGAGGTGTATCTGTCTGCAGCAGAGAAAATCTATCTTATTTTAAATGTGCGTGGGTGCTGAGAAAATTATTAACGTACAGACCTGGCACCAAGGAGAATATGGCATAAAAGGAAGCTTAAAGGTCATTTGCTGTGATGGACCAAGTACTAGCAAGGCCCAGTAAAAGAAAGGTAAGGCAGGGGAGAGGAGGAAGGTATGCTTAGTAGGAGTTCAGAAGCTTTAAGAATTTTGCCCTCAATTGCTAAAATTGTATGAGTCCATTAGGACAATTTTATCTTTCTCACAAATAGTGTCTTTTGATAAAGGAGAAGCAAAGGCAAAGAAGAATGGCAAGAAATTTGCATGCCATTTCTCTCTTATTCCAAGCATAGTCTTAACTCTGTGCCAAGCTGATTTCTGGTACAAAAGAGAAGAGCAAACCTCCTTCCCTCCTTCTAGTGCTCTGTTATGTGTCCTTGTCTGACCACACTCATATGAGCATCATTTGTTGTTAGGAGTGCTGGCCTGCTTCTCACAGAGTGACTCACGGGCGTGTCGTGAATTGTAATCAAACATACATGCTACTAGACCCTGGCAGTAACCTTTGCAGGCAGGATCTAGGCAAAAACAACTCTCAGAGTGTTCTGGAGAGATCAGAGCATTCTCTGCTGCAGGCTGAAAGGAGATAACATCCTAACTAGAGCTTCAAGGAAGCAATTCAAATAGCCATGGAATAGGAGTTTGGAAACCTGCAAGCTCAAATGTAGCACCCAGTTCATTAATATGAGTATATTATCATTCTGCTTCTTTTATTCTCTTATATGAGGGAAGATATCCAGACTTGTGTTACTGATCACACTTAAAGGACTCAAGTCCAGTTCAGGGCCCTGTCCTTCTAGGTTTTGGTTAGAACATAATAGGAAACAGATCCCTGCTTCAAATGTATGGCAAAGCTAATGTACAAGAACTTATGACCCACTTTGTAGGTGGAGACTCAAGGTACAGAAAGGAGAGCCCTACCCCAAGGCCATACAGGAAGAGGAACTGGTATCTGAACTGACAGGCCACTCCACTGCCCTAAAAAATCCCAGAAGAGGACTTTTTGATTAATACCAGAGGAGCAGAAGACCAGCCTAGCGGTCTCCCTGTCCACCTCAAGAGGTTTCTCTAAAAGTTGTTTTCTGGTGCTTTGTCCAGTCTAGATGCTTCCAATGAAGGTCTCTTTTGCCATGTTGTGGCGTAGCTGAGTTGGTGGTGTGGTCTGCAGCAGGGAGGAGATGTATACCCAGAACCTGTCATTCCTGGCAGCTGGTCTTATGAGATCAGATTTGGAGAGCAGGTGCTCCACACACTTTGTGAAAAGGCTGGCAACCAGTTTGGCACCCATGTGCTTGATGCCGGCTGCTCAGTCCCTTGGCTTTCCTGCTGTCGATGCTCCCCTCAGAGGTGCTGCTCCCAGCCGAGAGAATGGGAGAATGTCAGTCTGATTCTACATTCAAACTCAATCACTTCAAGATGAACCGGGAAGCTGAAGTGACCTATTAGCACAGCTAGCAATCTTTGTATTTTTCTGATTATGTTTTATATATTTCTTTACCCTTTGTTCAATTACGGCAGGATCCCTTTCTTCTTGTCCGCTCATGTTCTCTCTCAGTGCTAAGTGCCAGCTGTCACTGCCTGCTGGATAATTACCATTTTACAAACAGTGTTTAGGGAAATGCCATCAGTTCCTGAATATGTGGCTGTCAGGGCTTATTTGAGGGGCTTTCCTATGTTAACTACCTCTTCTCTTTTCAGGCAGGAGGGCAAGGGAGGGGAAAGAAGCTGGAAGATCTATCTTGTCTCCAGGCATTTGAAGAAAAATTGCATTTCATCTTTTTCGCATTTTGACTGTCAATGCTTGTTCCCTCCCCCACCCTCTTTCCCAGTTTATGCACTGCCCTCACTTTTTCTTTGTGACAGGCTGCTCTGTCCTTCTTTGCAGCTCCGCTGGCCTGCAAGTGACTGGTGGCAGCGGTGAAGATAGAGCTGCTTATCATGGGGGGTTACTAATGGGAAGGAGGGCATATTCTCAGAAATAGTCATGGTCCCTCATTACTGTAATATGCTACTTAAAGCTACATAGGTCTGCCTGAGGTTAAGCAGGGGATTGGGAAAAAAGCTTGTACTCTGATTGCCTGGCTGTGTGAGGTGGTAACGCGTGTAGCCAAGGAGGGATGAAGCCCAGCTGTTGCTGAGAGCGGCTGAAATCCAGGATGTCAATGCTGGACTCCAGAGAGGGAGGGTGCTGGCTTTCTGCTGAGATGTGGCTTTTATGGGGCACAAACTACATGGAGAGACCTGCATGGGAGGGTGGCAGGGAGCAGGCAGGGTTGCCGCAGCAGTTGTTTATGGTTTAATTTGCTTTTACTGAGAAAGGTAATGACAGATGCATAAAAAACATGTACCTTCACCTGGAGGGCCTAGACCAAACTTGAGATCTGTCAGCTGCAAAGCTTTTCTGTCATTTAAAGAAGTTTCTTCCCCCTAGTGACAGCTGGTAGCGGTTTCTTAATCATTTCTGTAGAGCCTCAGTCAGCAGAGGTCAGCATAAAGGTCAGTGCCATGTGCACGAGGTCAAGATATGTGCGGAATTGTCCCAGCAGTGCTCACCTCCCTGAAGAAAGGATTTCCCCAAAGTGTCAGTATTTTGGCTCTGTAAACGTTTTTGCCAAACGTTTGGGGACAACTAACGAGAAGAAGACAGGAGCTGCTCCTTAGGCATGGCAGTGGCTCCAGGGGCTCTCGGCGTTTTGCCCTGATCTGAACAAGGGGGATCAGGCAGGAGAGGATCCCAGGGGGATTTGTCTCAGACTCAGTCACAGCGTGGGATACTTTGACAGGAGGTTAACTTGAGCCCTAGAAGTGTCAGGGGAATGGCATCATCTGTGAGGTTACAGGAGCTAGTATGGAGTGTGCAGGAAAGCTGCTGAGATGTACCAGAGCTGGTTACATAGACTTCCCCTAGTTGTTACCGCCACGGCTGCATTTCCTCACCAGGCCGCCTGGACATCTCTCTCTGACTCAGGCAGCTGGTCTGCTGTGCTTCGTTTTATCATTCGGTGCTAGTGTTGTGAGAAGTGATAAGACAGAGAAGGGCTTCTGCAGCAAGGCTTAAATACCGGCATAAAGAACAAAGACCTCAGCGCAGCCATGATTTGGGCTCTTGGACTGGCGCAGCGTTGCAGTTCCATGATAAAGATGCTAATGTCCACTGGGCTCGAAAGGCACAGTGTACAGCCAGTCAATACCAGTCCTGTGTCCTCAGCCTCTCCTCTTGGCCCCAGACATGCTCATGTGCCACCACGCCCCGGCAGTGGCGCGTGTGGAGGTCACAAGGTGGAAGCAACCGTCCCTTATCGGAGAGCCGCCTTACGCTTTTGTTCCCCTTGCCCCTCGTTTCCACAGTGGGCCAGAGCTCTCCAGCAGCTTCCCACTTGGTCTCTCCAGGGGACCCAGGCCCTCTCTCAATTTCTGCCCACCCTAATCCACAGCTCTGCCCCAAACTAGCTGCAAGGGAAAGGGTCGATGGACCTGGAAATAACAGGAGAGTTAGGGAGAAGAAGAGAGAAGAGGCAGAGCTCCTCGAGTCCCTTGCGCAGGAGCAAGGAGCTAGCTTTTAACATCTATTGCTTTCCATCATCTGTGCTGTGAAAAGGATATGTCCTAGCCAAGGACCAGCCCACACCTTCTCTTTTTCTGCCTCTCCGTTGTTAGTTATGTTCCTTAAAGGGGAACAGGGAGGGAAGTGCTTGGAGCCCCTGGCACCAGTGTTTGGCAGGTACCCTGCACCGCCCTGCAGCCTCCCCTCTCTGCAGTCAGGCCGGGGAGCACAGCAGCCCTTTCTTCACCGAAGCGGACAACTTGCTCTGTTAGGTTCCTCCAAAAAATGGGAAATGCTTTCAAAATCATCTCTTATGTTGAAAAGTATTGTGTCAGCCTGTTGCTCATAGTCAACATATAATGAAACACGTTCATTAGCCATTTGGGTCATCACTTCTCATGCTTTTCTGTGTTTGAGCTGCTCAGCACCAGATTGCAAGGCATTTTTCTAGCCGTCCTTCCCAGCCCTCCATAGCGATAAGCAATATGTTGTGTACTGTTAGTATCATGGTTATAAATGACCACTGTACCACATGCTATCCATATTTAACATGCTCAGTTCTGTCACTGGCAGCTACTCCATTCCTTAATAGCTGTCCCCGGAGTGAAGCTGCTTTTAAGGAGTATGATGGCTGCCGTCTCCTCCTGTTGTACAGGGTCCTACTGCAGCAAAATTTGCTTTTCACCTCCTTATTTCAACACCATTTCAGTGGCATCAGTGAGGTGTTGTGATTCTTTTTTAGGTATCGGTGTCCTGAAGGATTCAAATTGCTTTGTTTGCCATTACCTTCCAGCTCACTTCAACCCACTCAGCTGTTTAAGTCCTTGCCTGGTAGTAAAAAAGCACCCTGCAGACCGGGGTGCATTCATCTCCTGAGGCAGGTTAGCGTTAATATCCAGAAGTCATGCACTGGAAACTCAGGGCTGGTAAGGTCAGTCAGGCTGTTCAAGGTCAAAAACATGAAGTCGATGGCAGACCTAAGAGCTAAGCCTGTGACCGTCATTTCCCAGCCCAGAGCCTTACTTCCTTCCTCTGGAAGCAGCTGGTTTTCTTCCATCATTTCTGCCTCTTGATTTCCTTCTCTCTGTGCTGTTATTTATCACTTAGCCTGCAGAGCAATTGTGGTCCTGTTTACTTGAGAGATGCTATACAAAAAAGAGTTGTATTGTATTTCATTTCATCCACAAGCTGACTTTCTCACAGGGAGGCCAGTTGCTAGTAAGGACAAACAACCAACAAAGCAAAGGGCAGGAGTGTTCAGCACTTTCTTGTATTTGATATACTTCTTCCTTTAAAATGCACACACACAAAACCAAACAAAACTATTTTACTTCATGGAAGGGGCTTAGAGTTAAATCTTGAGTACAGTACAGGCAGAGTCATTATCTAATGAAAGGAGGCCTATTGACTCTCTCCTCTCAATTTAAGACTGCTTCTTCTCCTCCAATCTTTCAAGGGTAAAGCTATTAAGGTTAAACAAAACCTGAGACAAATCCAGGCCATGTCTATCAAGAAAATTGCGGTGCCAGCTGGGTTAGAAGGCCCTGCAATTGCTCTGGGAGCACTGGTGTATCTCCATAAGCCAGCATGATACCATGGTAGGTTGAGTCTGAAAACCAGAATAGCCACCTTGGTGTGGTGGTGGTGGCCCAGTTACTCCAGCCAGGAGTACGAGTAAAGCCAGGACCTGACAGTTTGGATCAGAAGGAGGGTTGGACTGTGTGAGTTTGCGGTTTAGTGTGAACTGATCACTTATGCAGACAGCTCTTTCCTAAGTTGGCTGTTCTGTCAAAATCACTTTTCTCGCTGTCTGAGCTGTTCTTTCTCTAAGCTGGCATTTTTTATGTGAGCACATTTTTAGATCAGATAAAAATACAAATGGAAACACCATTTCTGGTCTTTCACTCTCTGTCATGCTCCCACTCTGATCTCCTTCTGTGTCTGTCTACTTTCCATGTCCCTTTCGGTTTCTCACTGGCCCTTCCCCTGCCACTCACCATCTTTCCCTCTCCTGTCCTTTTTTCTTTGTGTGCCACTTTGTCTCCAGCTTTCACCTAAATGAGCTGCTGTCCACTTCTACCTGGCCTCCTTTCTTACTTTTCTCTTGCCTTTAATTTGTTCATCTAAGTGCATCTCCTTCCTGTGCAGCACAAAGGACCCCTGAAAAAGATTACAAGGCAGGAGACAGCACCTCTTGCTGGTGAGCTCTGCAAGAAATATCGAGTTAGCAAAAGCTATGCGAGCACTGGAGATGAGGTGCTGGGAATTGGAGAAAGAGCCTGAGCAGACTCCATTGACAGAGGTTAGCAGTTCACAGTGCCTTTTGTCTGTACCGTGTTAGCGTGTGTGTCTGTCTGTCTGTGTGTACCTGGAAGACCACCAAGGTGAAGAGCTGAAAGGCCATGCACGTGGTGCCTGCTGGGGCTACTGCTGTTGAAGGGCTCACACCTGTCCACCCCCAGCTGTTGAATGAGGTAATAAGATCATGGGATAATTCAGGTTGGGGGGGACCGTAGGAGGCTATCTAGACCAACCTCCTGCTCTCATAGGTACATTGAATGATGCCCTTCTGCTGTTGGGATGCAGTAGGGTGTGTAGATCTGTGGTCACAGCGGGCCACATCTGTACCAGGGCCAACAGGACGAGCAGTGACGAGTGCCTGTGTGAGGTCAGGGAATGGGAGCCTCAGGGTGCTCTTTTGCTGTTGGTTTGTGGCCTCCCACCCAAGCACCAGAAGGGACTATAACGCAGGAGGAGGAAACTCGGCCTCTCCCTTGGGCTTCCCTCTAGATCATGGTGGGCACGTGCCCCTCCTTCCTCATGGGGGACAATGCAGCCAGCTCGCATGCAGTATTGCTCCTCTCCGCTAAAGGAGTACAGTTGCTTCTTTTCATTTGTCGCGTGTTCCTGGAGCAGGCAGCCATGAGCTGAAATCCCACTGCTGTCTTCTGTCAGTATTGTCCGTCTTCTTCAGCATGCCTTATTGCGGGTGCAGCCACACTAATTAGCTGGACTGGGAAGTCTGTCTCCTCAGCGCCAAGGAGCAAAACACTAGGTAGACGTGGAGTTGTGCCGGCCTGGTGTATAGGAACAGAACTGGGGAAGGTCAGAGGCTCTGACATACTTCAACTTAAAATATATTCCACGTTTCCTCAGTGCTCCCTCGTTCTGACAGTGCTTGCTATTGAAAATGTGTTTTTCACACAGCAACCCTTCCTACTCCCATGCCTGGAAAAAAAAAAAAAAAAAAAACCTTGTTTCTAAGGTAAGGTCTGTTGCCCTCCAGGCTAAGAATAACCTTACCAGAGACACCGTAGTGTAGAGGTGGTCTCTGTTGTTATATGTACAAGTGCACTTCTACCACTGGTAGCTTAATGAACTTTTTTCCTCATATCACATTTTTAGGTTCACAGCCTTCTCACAACCTTCCTTCTCCAAAGCCTTGCGTTTACCTCCAAGTCTCTGCTAGCAGTAGATGCAAAGTGTGTGAACTGTAGCTTTATGGGCCATATATAACATTTTCATATTTCTGTTGTTCTTCCCCAGACTTCTTTTCCTCCTCTTCCTGCTCTAATGAGCCTTTGACTCTTTCTTACCCTGTGTGGAGAGCATGGAGTATTTCTCTGTTGTTTTTATAGAAAGTCCACAATACAGTTATTAATTAATTTGTATCATTACCCAAACCAACTGAAGTAGCTACATTTCTTTCCTGGGACAGGAAAAGCAGGCAGGTGCCAGAGTGTAGTCGTTATAAGGGTCGGAATGAACTATCAAGAACTTTCCTCATGTGAACAAGGCTATGTGAGGCGAAAGAGCAAGAACATAACATGAAGTTTTCATGTCCGAGGGAGGCAAGTCATTGAAAGCAGCCTGAAAGCACAGCTGAAGCTGATAGCTAGGGCACAGGGGTTCAGCTCTGGGTGCTTGAGATGCACAAGCAGACAGTCTGGGCTGTACAATTCATGTACTTTCATGAACCATTCATGAACTAGTAAATACTCTCTGGACTAGAAAGGAACTATGCCGGATTGTTGCAGTGGATCAGCATTTGTGGTAGCTCCTTGGAAACTAAATCTCCTGTAAACAGCTCATACTCTGTGCTTTTCTGAAAGGACCCTTGTAACAAACAGTGAGATCACTTGTCATATTGTGGAGATACAGGGTACCCTTTTCACAAAAAGTCTGTTCCCAAGGCCTAGCAATTAGTGGGGAGACTCACAGAGCACCTGTGTAAAACTTCAAGACAGCATGCCCTGACACCATGACTTAATTTCAGTCGTATATCTTGTGTTAAAGCCTCCATGCACAAATATTAGTTCCTTCTCCTTTTCTTCACCATGGCCCTTTTTTTTAAAAAAAAAAAAAAGAGAGAGAGATTTGGAATTCAGTCCTTAGGCGTTCCTTACTTTCATTTCTTCCTCAGTAATCTCCCTGTCTCCCTCTTTTCCTTTGTCTCCCTTCCTTTCTTCTTGTCTGCCTGCCTTCTTGCCTGCCTTTCCCTGCTTCCCTTTTTCCCTCCCTCTCTCTCTTCCTTCCTCTGCCTCCCAGGACCCCAAGGCTCGTCCTTCTCATCCTTCAGTCATATCGCAGAAGACGACTATGGTAAAATTGCTTTGTTCTCTTCCATGCTTTATTGATGAGTATAGACACCAGCGCTGAAGTGACTTGGTGTATTATAGCTCTGGTTTGTGAGCAAAGGCTGGACCAGTGGAACCAGACCTTCTCTCCCTTACTCTTTCAAGTAAGGGGGGCACAATGTTTGATCAAATTGGTATGGCTGAATGGTTAGAGCCAGTACTCATGTACACTCATCTCGACTTACAAGACAGCAGCAAGTCGAGGATATAGGTTTGTTGATTCAATACCGCTGTTATAACCAACAAGTTTCATTGTATATCTGGGAAATGTTTGTGATTGTGGTGGTACTGAACAATGGAGAAGCAAAATACAGGCCCAAGACCTGAATGCAGTCTCCACATAGCTCTGGAAAGAGACACCCTGGATTCTCTTATTTCATGTTTGTTATGCATCTTCAGAGGTGTCCAATATTTCATTTTTTCTTGTGCTCGTCATCCTACTGAAGCTGATGAGAATCCTCATGGATAAAAGCTATTGGACTATAATACTGAACATTTATGGAAACAATATGTGCATAAATGTGTATGCACGGCCTACAGTGTAGGAGAGCTTACCAGTGCATTATATGGGAACATCCCTTATGGTAAGTGTAGCTGTGGATGTGTCCACCGTGTCTCAGTGAAAGCTGCCATTTTACTTTGCACTCTTTTCTGCCAGGAAATGTAGCCTGCATACAATATGGCAGTTTTAAAATGAAGCTTTCAGAGGTGGTTGCAAATGTGAATGAATTAAATCTCACAGCTCCTCTGTGCAGTACAGGAGACATCCTCACCTCATTCTGAAGTGCAGCCACCTGTGGAAGGCAGCAGCTGTTTAATAGTGCATGGTAACATTTTACAACTGTTGGGTACAACAAGTGATGACAGAAAATATCCAGATTAAACTTGTGGGAATTAGGCCCAGGGAACATAATTGCTCAAATTAAAATGTGTGTAGTTTAAGTTAACACCTATACGGTGTGCAAACTGCCACTGGTTCCTTAATGAACACTTCTGGTTAGGGTTAAGGCTGTGCAAATATTTTTCTGTTCAGCTTCTGAGCCAAAACATTTCAGAGAGAAAATCTGGCTGGTATTAAACCGAATTCTCTTTGTGTTGGTTAGTTTGCCTCTAGTTCAGGTGCTCTATGTTTTCATATAGGAGGAAGAAAAAAAGATGGAAAACATCGTTTCACTTGACACAAATTATTTCATTTGGCCCAAAGCAAAACCTTTCACACCAGCGACTTGTGAGAAAAGGCCAGAGAAGGCAAGCTTCACAGAGCTACTCTTATTGCTGCAAATGTAAAAGGCAGTACCACCAGCAATACAACACCTCCTAAGGGTATTCACCTTGCTGTCAGTGGACTGAGCTGCCAATATCCTGCCTACCCAGAGAGACAGTCCAGTGCTTTTAGCCCTGTGAGAGGTACAAGAATTAAAACACAAGGAAATATTATGTCTGTAGGGGAGAAAGACAGAGTGACTGCCCCATAAAGCAGGAAAAGAACATGCCATATCTGAGCCCTTTAGCCAGTCCTACTATTTTAAAGGAATCTCTACATGGCTGAACTGAGCTTCTTTCTCAATTGGTGATGAAAGTACTTGTCCAGCATAGGCTGAAATTTCCACTTTTAATGGAACTGAATGGATAATTTAGTAGGAAAACAGAGCAAAACGGACTTGTTTCATCTTAGCATTGTTTTTGTCATGTTTAACTTACCATATGGAACCATTTCAATAAGCTATATTATCAGCTGAAATTTCTTTTTCCCATCTTTTTGGTTGCTGCCCAAAAGCAGCTAGGCAAATGCATATCCAGTTGTATTTAAATTCACACTCTCATAGTTAGAAATTCACAGCATTGCTTTCTCCTCTGCTGCCAGGGTTGCGGATGCCTCCTTATGATGAAAGATCTTATTAGAGTTAGTGCTCTGCATCAAGGATAGACAATCAATTCCTTTTGGAGATTTAATTTTAATCATCTGGACTGGCTTCTGTCTCCCCATCTTCCATAAAACTTTCACCGTTCCCTAGTCTTTGGTATTAGTTTCTGTGGATGGCAGGCTGCAGAGCTTGTCCCGGTAATCGGAAGCAGGAGGTTACATTAGTCCCAGGTTGTGTTGCACACAGCAATTCTATTTGCAGAATCTGTTTGCTGCACGGTTAACGGCTGCTTCAAACAGCGCACAAGTAATTTCCAAATGACATATCTCCTCTCGGTCTGCAGCTATTTTAAACTTGGTTTGCCACATGTGGTGTGGCCGTGACTCTGGAGGGAGTAATTCCCCCCCACCCCTCCCCTTCCAGAGCCGATGCTCTGTTGCCCTGAGCTGAATGCTGAATATTGAACTCTTTCAATGGATGAACTTCAGGCCAATTATTATTCAAAGAATAGTTTTAGTAGCTCATAAAACTAAACTAGCAACCCACCATTTCCAGACAATTTCTACACAGAAGAAAGAGACAACATTCTTCCCATGAGCCATGTCGAAATTAGCCTCAAGGTTCTTGTACTAAGGGAGAAATTCAGAGCAGGCACACAGAGCGTTAACCGCAGTGACTTCTGTGAAGTTCTTTACACTTTTGCTAGTAGTCGTGTTGTCCTTTAACCCGAAAATTGCAGGGCTGCTGTGAGGTATCCGAGCATAACTGACTGTATTTTGCACATTCCCACTGTCATGCAACCTGGGCCTGTCTCCTGCTGGTACTGCAGTTCTTCAGCAGCATGGCTGATTTATATCATGATGGGCAGGAGGGAATCAAACTCTTTTGCTTTGGCCATTCTCCAAATATGCCTTTTAGGAGCACTCTTCTTATTTGCATTCCTAACATTGACTTTAGTGTTGGGATTCAGCATATCCACTGTTGGGATTTCTTTGGCTTTAAAGCCAGATGTGACTTTGGGGTTGACCTTTTCTTCGAACATGATCCAACTAGAACTTCAGATCTAAATGGTAGTGCACGGCATAGCTTTGAATTTCTGAGTGTAGGGCCCTATCTACATCTTTATGCAGAGCTCAAGGTCATCTGCATTCCCTCCACTTGTCCATGTACAGTGCCCTTGCTCCTTCTAGTCATATTGGGGCTGGAAAAATCTTTGTCTCAGCTAATGGAAATCTTTTGAGTCCTTTTCTTTGGGTTGTTATAAATCTTTATGGCTAGGATTTAAAGCTAGGAATGCTTTCTGCTGCTTCTGCCCACTTTGCCCGTCCAACCTCCCACTCACCGCTCAGTCCCTTCCTGTTCTCAGATGCTTAATGTCTCTTATCAGGCTGGCATAGAGCAGAGTCCATGTTGGTATTATAAACCTGACTGCACTTTCCATTATTGGACTGAACTAATTCTCTAGGCAAAGCCTGCTGTTTTGTTTTTGGTAGTCTTTATCAATAAAGACTATTTTTATCTCATTCCAAGGAAATCACAACAAGACTATTGGAAGCCTGCAAGGAAGCAGCCATGCTCTGACAAAAGTCTTAAGAATGCTTGAATGAGAATACTCAACTTGATCAGTGCCAAGGCTTGATGATTACTGAATTCAGAGCTGCCACTCCATTTACGTGTTCACAGTAGTGTAACAAACGAGTGGTAAAATAATAATAAAAATAATAAAAAAAAATAACCATAGGATTTAATGGCTGTCAAAAGAATCTCATCTGAAATGAGGTTTACCAAGTAAACAGCTATTCATTAATCACAACCAAAACAGGTAAAAGTCAGGAGCAGGCACAACTCAGTGATAAGGCCACGGGCAGACAGACAGCTCCACCGACTGCCTCTGCTGAGACAGGCACTTTTTAGTTGTTATCAACTTGAGTTTTTGCATACTTGATAGTAGTGCCGCAGCAGTAACAGGATTCTTTGTTGGAAGAGGTGGCTGGGAATTTTTGGGTTAGTTGGTGACACTTTTTATTATTATTATTATTTTTTTTTTTGGTTGGGAGATGTTGGCTTAATAACACTGAGGCTGTATTATATAAGCATACCAGTTTTGATAAAACATCAGCTGGAAAATTTTTCATTCTAAATTTGGGAATAAGACATATCAGGCAGTTAGTACCTGCCTGTGATCTGGGAGATGAAGTTCAGATCCTACACTGCCAAAGTTGTAGCAGGGATGCAGATTTGGCTCTCCTATACCCAGGTAGGCATAAGAACCGCTGCTCTGTCCTGGATTTGGCCTCTGTTTTTCATTTCCTATGGAGCTTCATCAAATACTTGTTTTTGTCCAGGTGTGAAATGGGTACAATTCTGAAATTTAAATTTTTTTGCCCATGTGAAGGACAAGAAGTTTTTGGTTGTGTTTGTTTGTTTGTTTGTTTTGTTTATTTTTTTCCCCCAGCCACTTTAGCATTTCTTTACAACCAGTTATTTGCTAAAAAGCTGGATCACTAAATGGTCATTAAAGGGAACACTCAGAAAAAGCAAGGCAATAGCCTAGGTTAGGAATATCCCAAGAGGTCTCAGGCAAATGAACAGGTTTAGAGCTGTGAAAAGCTGAAGCTCCAACCTCAGTGGCGTGATGGTTTTGCCAGGGCTGAGGAAAAGCGAGGTAGGAGTGAGCAGTAATTCATTACGGAGTCGAGGCAGGGGGTCAGTCTGTGGCTGTGCCCCTGAGAGACACATGTGGCACACACGTGTGCGCACACCTGCCTTTGATGTTTCTTTATATCTCTCTTTTGAAGTTCCCGAATCCTGGAGCAATATCCTTAGGTCTTTCTTTCCTTTTTTTACTGAATTGAAGGTTTTCAGGGCTTGGATTCTAGAAACAAGAGATGAAAAGGATCTGTTATATCCTTATCAAGCCTTGCTTCTATTCTCTTTTGAATTTGCTTTTAAATTGAATTTTCTTTTAATAGTAATGCGTGGATCCTGTTGACATTTTCCAAATGCTGATATTGGATAAAAATTTCAATTTTTAAAAAATATTAAGAAAATTTCAATCTTCAAAAAGAAAAAATGAAAACCACAGTTTCCTTTTTCCTTTTTTTTCTCCATTACTTCAGATGAAGCCTTTATAACCCCAGTGCTTTTTGCAAAGAGTTTGTCAGCTTTGCCATAGAATATGATATTTGTGTAACTGTTTAGTAAATCTGCACAAATGCTTAGGGCAGCAAATGAAGATGGGAAATGTGCACTGGGAATGGATGTAGCTGTGATGGGCCATTGCACACTCTGCATACCCATCACAGCTGTTCTTCCAGCAGCCTCTCCACTTGGCAGTACTAGTTTTAAGGAGTAACAATCCCCTTAGTCCGTATCCCCCTCAAAATCTATCTCTGTGTATCAGTAAAGTCCCGCACAGTTATCAGGCTGCTCTGCAGTCTGCTGATGAATAACTGCTTGATTCTTTAGCTTCTGCTTTTATTTCTGGAAGTCTCTGGTTCAAGCCCATTGTGTCAATCAAATCACTTGATTTTGAGTTTGTTGAGCACACTAGGGTTTTCCCACCCTGCAGTTAGGGAAGGTGCTACTGAGATTTCTAATAAGTGTAAAGAACCGAACATGTTCATGGACGTGTTCAAGATAAGCTACGTTTACTGGGACAGTCACCTTTCTGTTGTGCCAGGACGGTGACTATGCAGTAACTGCAATATGTAGGATTTTCCAAAATGTCTCTCCTTTCAGCAAGGAGGAAATGTCGCCCCTTACTTAGGAAATGGCACTCCTGCTAGGGCTGTGCTTTGGGAGGCAAGCTGTGTCCTTCCATTGCTAGCACCCCGTTCCCCTGCATTGCTAACACATGCGGGGCTTCCTCTCCAGGTCTGTTGCTCATGCTGGCCAAAGCACAGGGGTCGTAAGCACTTTTTAAAAGCATGGTCATAAGTAGGCCTGATTGTTGTAGATATCTTGCTCATAGTCTGGAGTGACAAATCCTTGTGCTTGTCCATGTTTACATCCCATCAGCTTTTCGCCTTTGTGTTTGGCATCAGTCATACTTCATCCTTAGACTCTAGTTAGCATAGCTGCTTCTCTTGTGGGCTTGCTGGTGCTTTGCGTAAGCAACACCAAATGATCTTTCAGCTCCCTCTGTACCACTTGCAGTCCCCTCTCACTCATTGAGCCCAGACAGACTTCAGCACTCTGCACATTCCCCATTCATTAAAGGTCTTTAATGCAAACTTGGTCCTCGTCAAGTCTAACATGAACTCTGGTAAATGTAGTTATAGGTATTTAAGGTTAGAACTTCAGTACAGTGTGTCCAATATGCTAGAAATCTGCAGCACACCCATAGCTCACTTCGTTCCCCACAGTAAGCCATTTTAATCTTTATCATTATAAATGTTGTTTCCTCTCATGCAGCTTTCTCACTGAAGTCTGGAAAATTAATTCACCATCCTCCCTCACCTATTTAAAAACAATTTTTTTTGTTGGAGGAGATCTAGGTTTGCAACACTGCAGGCTGAGGATGTGCATGTAGTTAAACACAGATAACTCCCTGCCAGAGCAGGGCGCTAGTGCTATGCAAGCAAGCGGACCTCGTCTTGCACCAGAACAGGACTTATTGCTGCAGTCTCACCAGCTGCCTCTATGTTGCTTCTCGCTGGGATGCTTTGGCCTTTAGCAGAAGTGAGATGTGTCAGGAGGTGGTAACAGCTCACAATTTAGGTAGCAAAGCAGCATTGGAGAGACAAGTGCCTGGTGGTATTTGGCAATCTGTGTTATTTGTCCATGAGCTCTCTTCTTCACAGATTTTGACCCTGGTGATAAAGGGATCTGAGTCTGACCAAACTGACCCAAGCCTTCCTAGTGCCTCTATTTCTGTGAAATAATCTTTACTTCTTTAGGAAAAAGATCTTTAGTTGCAGCAAGATTTCCATTTTGGTCTGATTTCTGTGGGTTCAAAGGCTGTGAGGATGGTTCTCAGCTTTTCGTCAGATGAAATCAGTGGGTGGAAAGGAGTGAAGGAAGAATAAAGGAGAAGATTTCTTTCTTCAGAAGGGGGTTGAACTGTGCTTAGACAACAGTTTCAGGTTGGTTGTCTTCTAAATCGCTGTGCAAAATGATGAGGATAATTTTGGCTACGTAAGTGTGCGCATTTTTTCTTTTTTGAATGACTTCTTTGAAGTGTTATACTTGCATACAAGGGGTTTAGAATAAGTCAGGGAAGCACAGACAGAACACAAGCAGAGGCAGACAGCGCAGAAAGCAAGTGAAAGCACATGCAAGAGAGTGCAAAGGTCCTGATCTTTTTCTACTGAATGAGCTGTCAAAGAGGGAGGTTGCAGAGAGACAGACATATACAGCCATGTCAGAAACCCTCCAAGAGCTATAGCTCTGTCAGAGACAGAATGCAACATAGAGTAAAGGAGACTTCTGTATGTATTATTGGAAGTGAAATATATTTTGTCCTCTTCCTAACCCTTATTAAGGCTTTAATCTTAATCCTATTCATCATCATTAACTTCAGCAATTGGCCAAAATATTTAAATGAGGTGAAATGAAAAGAATTAAGAGTCTACTGAAGTCTCATCAAGCCACAGAAGAATAATCTCCAAAGATTAAGAAAGCTGCGGTGACCCAACCTGTAAGGAATGAGAGGAGGAGGAGGGAGAGGGGGCTTCTGAGATAAAAAGAAGTTACCAATTAGATCCTTTGACTAACAATATAGAGTCTTTTTCCCCTCACAATAGCCAAGTGCAGAAAAAATTACAGAAGATGAATTAAGAGTTTAAATCCAGCGAAAGGCAAAAAAAGCAGGTAATATTTTAATATGACTTAAATGAATCTTCCAGAGGGACTGGAGAGCTCTTGGCCCGATATCTCTCCCCATTTCTGGGTGTAAAGTAAGCTTTTAACTATCACTGCACTACGAACTGCTTTGATGTTTATTCCATGAGGCCTGATTTTTGTGCCTGACGCCATTTGCTGCTCCTCTGTGTGTGTGTGTGTGTATTTCATATGTACATTCCCCCGAGGCGCCCATTGTAACTTGGTTTCAGTTATGCTTTAGTTAATGGGCACTTAAAATAAAGTGGTACCCATTTCACTTTAATTTTGTGAAAAGGGTGAAGGCTGTTTCCTTTCCATTTCCAGATGAAAGGAGCAGTGCTGCAACTCCATAACGAACCTCAAATGAATTGGAGAACTGATAAATTTAACGATCTCATCAGCATATAAATATACGTGTGTGTGTGTTTATACACACACATACGCACACAGTTTGTATATAGAAGTCATTGAGATAAAACCTGGATCGTGAGAGAGATGTGGGGCCTCCAGATAGTAGTTTTGAATGGTGGATAGGTAGGTTGGAGGTAGGTTAATTTTTGCAGAGCTGCAATTCAGCCCCTTGTTGTGCCTTGGCAACTTATGTGCAGCTGCCTGGCCTCTGTTCTGAAGGCAGAGGGACAGCGTGGCACGACGGGTACTTTTCAGCTGTTTCTATTTAATCAAATAGTCCTGTTTTAAACACCTGAGGACTCCTGCTACTGCCCCACATGGGTTTCTTGGAAACTCTGCGACATTTTATATGGCAACTAATGTCAGGCCACTGAATTGTGCCCTTGAATTTCTGCTGCATCAGGACTCTCCTTTGTGGCAAAGGAGAATCACGTTTCTTTCTTTTTCCTCCCTGCAAAAGTGGAATGGGTGGATGTGCAGTAGATTGCAAAAATCTGTAAAAGCCAGCTGGGGTGACAGGGGACAGTATCTTAGTCCAGAAGGTGTGTGCATGCCCAAAACTCCCTTTTACAGATATTGGCAGTCCTGGGGCAATCTTGCCACAGGGAGCTGCAGGTGTGTATGTGTGTATTGAGCTATTTCCAGTATATAGTCTGACTTCTCTACTATTTCGTATAGGGCTGCTTGCCTTCTGATTTTCCTCCTCCATGTAGCTTGGGCTAATAATGCAAAAAGCAAAATGGATACAGTGTTGTTGTACCCATTCTTGAACAATACTGATGTTATTGGTAACTCTCAGTCTTACCTTCACTTGTAGCAGCGCAAGTAATGTATAGCCCCTGCCCTACAGAAAGTGAACGGTGAAAGGTTAGTTTTTGGAAAGCAGTGTTGCAGCCCTTAATTTCACATTTGCAGCTCTTGTATTTTCTCATGGAAGTCATACCTTAGATTGAACCGACCCCACTGAGCTTAAGGACAGCCATTCCTTCCCTCAGAGAATGGACTTCTGATGGCAGAGTCACAGTAGGACTCAATGTGAGTTCTTGGAGGAGAAGCTCAGCTTGAGTTGGGGGATTTTGCATGGTCTGCATGTAAGAACTTACTAGCTTGTATCTGTGCAATCCATACCTTCATTCTCACTGCATAACCTTCCAAAAAAACATGTCCCCAGCTCTACCTAAAATCTACCTTCAGAATCCATTGCACTTTCAGAAAGATAAAGTGGTAAGGACTGTCTGCAAACCTCTGCCATGTGAGCTTCCCCCTGCTCTTCCCTGGGGACTGTGGCTCTCATTTCTCCATCCTTTGACCCAGTCCTGGTCAACATGTCCATCCTAGCAAACTGGAGCCTCTACCTTTACCTACCCATCTACAAGGCAGGCCACCGCAGGGTAAAATATCACCTCTGTCAGCACAGACATCCATCACTTTAATGAACAGCAAAAATCAATCTTTAATTGACAAAAGCATTTTTAATCAAAGTATGAGGCATTTAGAGCACTGAAGCAGCCGTTCATCTTCTGTCAGTGTTTTGCTTCACAAGCGGAAGCGGCACAGGTTTGTAGCTGGCCAAAGAGGCCAAGTGGTGTGTGTGAAGGAAAACTAGGGCAAAGCTTTCAGGTGATACCATTAGAATAAATCTGCTGGGCTTTACCCTTAGCCTACGAAAGCCTGATTTTGGTTTGTGGGTCCATGAAGGATTTACAACAATGGTAAGTAGAAAGTGGGAACAGAGTAAGTTTTAACTCAGTGTAAGTTCTTAAAGAAATCACTTAGGGCATGATTTTTTTTCCTTTTTTAAAAATGTATCAGACCCTTATGCTTGACCTATACTGGCGATTTGCCGTTGATGACCTGCTGTTGGGTGCACTGTGCCATTGAAACTCATAATAAACAGGCACGTGAAGAAGCTCAATTGAGCAGCTCTGGTGTGTGCCATAGCTTGTAGGGATACTGCCTATGTATATCTGGGGTTTTCTTTAGGGCAACTCTACTGGTGGTGAAGACAGGAGAGGTGGTAGTAATTGTAAGAGTGGTTCCTTGTGAACTTCAGATAACTGTGTTGCATATGAGTAAGAGATACTACCTCCCTGGAGCACTGAAGTATTCTTTTTCCTCTGCTTAGGGAGTCCCTCAAAGATTTGTAACGTTACTCTGGGCTGCTTGGTATCCTTGCCAGTGTTTATGAGCCATAAAGGGCAAGGGAAGGTTATTAGCGCACCATCTGGGCACTTTGGTCTCTTTGCCATTTCTTGCCAGAGGGGATTATTGCAAAGGGGCTTTATCAATGCCTGGCGCAAACTGAGTACCTTGGCATTGCTGCCTGTACTCGCAGTGGAAAGGGTATGGAGAAGTGCATCGTTACTGACACTGTCTTAACACCTCTGCCAGTGTTTGAGAGGCAAGCAGTTTGGAAGGTGCAGCAATATTTGGCACAGTGTAGGCCCACTGGCAGTACTGCCTTGCTTGTGAAAGGAGCAGTAGGGAGATGCAGAAGTGCCTGACGCTGCAGGGGAAAGCTGGCATGCCTTGCTGGATTTATGAAGGGAGTGATGGAGAAGGAGGGTGCATCCTTGCCTGTTGCAGTTGCCAGTGTTTGCAAGGGAATCAGTCCAGGGGGCTGCAGTGGTACCCGAGCACCATCTGGCCGTGCTGGCACTCTTGCTGCTGTTTGCAAGGTTGGCTTTGGATAATGTCTTTTTCTGATCAAAGGCCAGCATTTTGGATGCAAGCCTGGAGTGTGCGTTACATAAATAATTTGCACTCCTTTCCAAATGGCTCCCACAACCATAGAATCTTAAGAGCTTCAGAGGAACTTCAAATTGTGGTCCCTTGCGGAGAAATGACCCTTCCAAGTTTACTCACCAGAGGGATATTAACTCATCCCGTCCTCCTCATGCTTTGGCTGGAGAGGGCTTGTTTCAAGAGGATGGACCTTTGTTTTTACTCATTTTGAATATGAGAGAGAAGAGCTGGTGGAATTCCTTCAGCATTCTTTGGAGGTGCTCTCCATAAGCTGTGTGCGTTCATGTTCAGCCTGGAGGAGGCTGGTGTGGCTCGCTCTGCGCTGACATTCTTTATGCTCAATCAGACTTCAGTGATCTTTGCCCGTATATCTTACTTGTTCAACAGCAAAATTCACCATTTTCAGCCTCCCTGGTCAGCTCAGGGTTCCTTGTCCTTGCCAAGCTTCAGCTTGTAACCACAGAGGAAGAGATGGCTTTGGCCTGTAACAGCAGCAAGTGGGATGAGGTCCCAGATGGGGCAGAGCAGCAGGGCTTTGGCATTGCGGGGAGGTGGGGGACACACATCGCAAGGAAGATGGGGAACAAGGCAGAGATGGACAACAGAGCTGCAGTGGGCATATGAACATCTGCCAGCTTCCAAGAATGAAGGCAGAACTGAATCGCTGCTGTTGTGGATATGCCAGGAAGCATAGCAAAAAGCAGAAGAATGAATCAGTGATGGTCTCCTCTCCCAGAAATACTTACTTATGCTGCCCATGTTAGTTCTCTCAAGACCACTTCAATGGGGTTTGTTTTTCTACTAGCTGAGCTGGTGTAGGTGCTGTCATTCATAAAGTATGCAGAGTGCCTGGGCACTATGTTGAAATATATGGATATCCTTCACTTATGAAGATGGATGAGTTCTATAGATCGCGGGTTTCCCATGAGTCATGCCAGATGTCATGCTTGGACCTGAAATATGGTGGAGAAGGGGGAGGGAAGTAGAAGTGAGCTCTGATTTAGGCAGAACCACTTTAGATAATTTTTCCTTGAAAGGCGAAATGGAAAGCCATCGTATAGCTTGTATAGCTTGCCAGTTTGAATCCATCCCAGCTCAGTAATCTTGGAAACTGCTACCATGTAGCAACTTATGAGATACAGAACGAGTTGACTGATTCCATCTCATTTTGGTGGGCAGGTGCTCACATCAGAAAACCCAGCATTTCGAATTGTTCCCCTTGTTGGTAGACTGCAGAGAGGCCGCAGGCTGTAAAGGGCATCGAGAGTGGCTTGACATCTAGACCACAGCACCTCCAAGATGGGATCCAGGAGAGTCAGAGGTGATGATCATGAGGTTAAACATTTGTAAGCATCATGATGGACCTTGGGATGCTGGGAGCAGATCTGCTCCCAGCACTACCAGTTTTAGGTCTGGCTTTCAGAATATATGGAAGCTGTGAAAAATTTCCACAGTTCATAGGTTCCAATACTGACATTTTAGAAACACTCAGGTCCGTCCTTTTCTCCTTTATTTTTTTTTTTTAATTAACTTGGTGTTTTCCAGAAACAATGAAGAACCTTTCTATAAGCAGTAATCTAAATTTTTTTATTCCCAATTCCTCCTTACTTAATAGGCTGAATGGCCAAGGAATTTATACACTTTAAGTTCGTGTGTATTTATGTGCATGTGTATATGCACATGCATGTTTCTGGTGACAACTATGGTAGCTGCATCAGTCCTCCCTCTTTACTAATCCAACTCCCTCTTGGCCAGTTTGACTAACAAAAATTTACCAACCAAGCAACAGAGCGAAGCAAACATATTAAGAAAAACAGCATCGAATGCAGCCTTGCGAAGAGCCATTGGCATCATTCATCCCACAACAATCTGTACCATACGCCTCTTCTCTGTAAGGCCAGAGACAGCCTTTCCCAGCCTGCAGCCCTTTCACAGCATTAAATGTAGTGGCTTTCTTCTTGCTCCGTGGCAGTAGATAGGAACTCCGTCCAGAAAGACTTCTCTTTAGAAAACTTTCCTCCTTTACATATGCTTTGACTCTGTAGAAATTGATGATAAACTAGAAAAATAGCTGTTGCATCCAGGCTCTTTGCTGTTCCTTCCAGAGCAGGATAGCTCCAGGTATTGCTCCCAGATGAATAAATTATCCTGTCCAGTTTAAGGTGGAGTTATCAACACATCCACTGGGAGCATACATAACTACTGGTTAGACTGAGATCTTTTCTATTCTTTGAGCTGAATACAATTTCAGCCTGTCACTCCTTATCATATCCCCTTTAATCATGCAAAATATTTCCTCCCCTTCTCTCTTTCATCATGCTTGTAGGCTTATCATTTTCCCCTTTAGCCTTCATTTAGTTGCAATATTCACATTGTATTATATATTCTCTATAAAATTAACTAGGGAAACTGTCACCACAGGATGTCTGGGATGCCAGAAGTACGAGTGGGTTCAAAAAAGGATTAGGGAGTGCATGGAATAGTCCATCAAGGGCTATTAAACTCACATATGTATGTAAACATTGGCGCAGGAAGTCCCTAAGCCATACATTGCTGTATGCTGGGAGAATATACTAGCAAGAAACATCCCTGTATTTTGTCGTATGTTTTATAGGTTTTCATAGAGCATTTGCTCTGGCCAATGTCAGAGACAGACTGGGGGCTAGCAGGACCTTTTGACCTAATACTGCTGGATTTACATTTGTAAGAAGTTAGGGATGGGATGCTTTATCAAATTATGGATAAAACACCTTGGTCTATTGTTACGATTATCACATAATGTAACTTAAAGTTTGGCACCCTGAGATTTATAGCGTTGTAGAATCTTCCTGGATTTCTCCATGGATCTTCTTGATTTTAAAGATGGCAATTAGTCTTGCTTGCTATTGGTTCTCCATACATGCTTGAAGTGAGGTCTTTTTCTGCAAGGGGCTGTACAAATCCAGAACAAAAACAATCTGGATTTATTAGCTGTATGTTTTCATAGTTGCATCTCAGTTGTTATCAAAATTAGAAATCTCAGGGGAGTAGGGAGAACAAATGACTGTGAGGTAGATTTTTATGGTCTTTAAATGTACTGCAAAGCAATCCTTTTTGTCTCAGGCTGTTGACTTGTTTTATACAGACTCCATTATGACAGTGTCCTGAAGGTGCACGTTTTTGCTTTGCCTTTTACCTTTAGAAATACTGATGCTTTAAAGTCTTCCCATTCAGAATTTGAGTGATATTTTAGCACAGGAAAAGGAGACACAATCTCCTCCTTCTGTCATGCCCTCTTCTCCCTCTCCCCTCCAGTAAAAAATAAAANAGTAAATAACAAAGTGTGAGGAACCAGACTTTCACCAGTTGGGACTTCTCAATTCAATATGAAAGCTTCTGCTGACTTAACCATATTTTGACCTGAACTTCCCAAGCCAGAAGAAGCTGTTGCTCAGATTTCAGCCTGTGGCCCACCTCTCCGCAGCGTCTCTTCCCCCTCGCCTTGCAGTGGATGTAAGCTTCATGATTCCCTGATCCATTTTGCTTTGGGTATCGTTAAGTCAACAGCTGGTGGATCAGGAATCTGGGGAGTCAATTAGTGAGGAATTACCCTGGTGTGACAGAGAGATGGTATGAAGTGATGCTACTGGTTTCATGACATCGTGTTCATACTCAAAGGAGAGGAGCTTAACTTAAGCATCATTTTGACCCAAAATACAGCCTCCAGGGCATATGCAATTGCATGTGATTTAGACATGTGCAGAATTAACAGCAGCTACTGTAAGTTAAAGGCCGAATGAATGAGGTGGTTCATAGCTATATTTTGACTCTCAATCTCTGCCAATTTGAAACAGGGAACCCAGGCTGTTAGTGTTTTCCTATAAATGGAAACGAGAGAAAACATCCATATCAGTTTAAAATTTGGAATCTGCCTTTGTGTACCATAAAAAACTGATATAAAGAGCAAGAGTACAACTTTGTTTGTTTTGGAGTTTTTTTTGTTTTTCAGTTCACGTTTAATGAAGTAATTACAGTGAAATACTCTCAAAATTCAAGACCTAATTAAAGCGAAGAATAAAACCTCAATTGATCCATTATTTAGATTGGTGAGAAGTGAACGAAAGGAAGCAATGAAAGTTAGTATGTTACGGGAGGAAAGAAGCATTCTCCCTCCTGGAGAATACTGATAGGAGGAAGACCTTGGGAAACTAACAGCCCGTCAGGGATATGCTTAAATTATTTACTAACAGTTCATCTTCAAACAAAAAAATGGGGCAAAAAAACCAGATCAGTCAAAAGGATGCTTCTCCCAAACAAACACAGGTGTTGCCAAATGTGTTTGAATCAGAAGCTGTCTTGCCCGATACTCTCATTTCGGCAGACCAGCCCCCAGTCTACCCAGTAAGAAGCACACTTTTACCTCAGCAGTAAAGTTTCTCTCCATCTCCAAATGGGTGTAATTTGGCCTACAGTCTGAGTTGCTAACTGCTTCTACTTCTTCATGAGTGTTGGGTAAGAAGGCAGGTTTGGGTCCCACTCTGCAAACCTCATGGAAGCGTTAGCAAGAGGGATTTTATGTAGCAGGAGCTTGGCTGTGCCCACACAGGGTGCATGGCAGTCAGCTGTTGGGACAGGGCATGCTGCAGTCATCAGCCTTGGCCCTCTCCTCAGCCATACCTGGCCAGAAGAAGCTGAGCCATAGGACAACTCTTGGCCCACCCAGACCGTCCTGCTCAGATGCCTCCAAAGCAGGATATTTAATTTTCAATTATCGCTGTAACTCTGCTGGTGAAGCTTTAAACAAATTACTTTCCCTGCCCTTCTTTAGCAGTTCCAGTGAAAAATTAGAATGACAAAAAAATTCTGTTTACAAGAAGGTGGTATTAAGCTCTAAGAATCGACATGTTCTGGCTAAGTTGCTTTTTTGTTGTTGTTGTTATGAAGATAAACCAAATTACAATAAACAATTTTGTTATTCTGAATTTCCCGGGTGCCAGCACTGACTGGCTGAAAACTCATCCCGTATTATCTTATTTACTAAGGCATCTCTCATGTTTCTTTAAGTACTATCTTAAAGTCATGGGTAACTGCCCTCCTGGGTCCAGCATCCCTCCACCTGCCTTATTATTCCTATTGCATTTACACTAGAATGATACTATAAGGGGCAATAGCTTGCTTGAATTTGTTTCAGTGAGTTAGTGTAATATTTTTCTGCAAAGCAGCAGCTTTTTGTCCTTGTTATCTGAGTCACTAGCAGTTGCATGCATCTTCAGGTTAACTAACTCGTATTCTCTGTGATTCACCCTCCTGTCCCACGCACAGCGTCTGGCCGAACAGCCGTGTAGGAGGGATTGTAGGAATTTGGACCACTGAGGAGTCTTTGTCACTGAAAGGGTCCAAGAGCAGGATAGAAAAACATCCCCCTGGAATAATATGGGTGTTTGTGATCCTTTCTTGGATCACAGGATGTGCTGATGACTTCCCGAGGTCCCTTTCAAGCTTTTTTTTTCTTGATTAAAGAATTCCAAATACTGTGCATTTCTTTGTCAAGGCACAAGCAAATATTGCTCTTCCATCTTCATGAGAGAAAACGTTTCGTGTTTTACTGGCCCAGAAATAGTCAAGGCACTTTCAACCAAACATGTGCCCTACTTTTGAGGGATAGAAAGTACCCACTGTCTTCATCCTGAGCTGTGAGTACTCAACGTTCCTGAAATTTGTCTCTCTTCATTACAAGCCTAATTTCAGGTGAACTCTTTTGAAACCACTGCTCTTTTTGTTTAGACTTAGGTTGGAGAACAGTGCTTGCAAGGCATCTTCAGGAACAACCTCATCTGAACAAGTAGCTTAGGCTGGAATTCATGTCATTTCTACCTGAATTTCTCTTTTGGGGGACTAAAATAAAACTGCAGGAAAGTTACAGTCAGATGTGTACTTGTAATGGTGGAGTTTAGTCAGTGAGTAAATCTCTTTTGCCCTTCCTCTGCAGAGCTTCACCAAGGGACAAAGTAATTACAGCTCTATGTGTAAATGAATTCCCATACTGCTTGAGATGGTTTTTGCCATATATCAATACACGAAACAGACTGCTGAGTCCCTCGTTGAAAGGCGCAGTAGTCAGGTTTTGTTTTCTTAATGCTTTCTGGGGAGGCAGAGTGGCTCAGAGTTGCTCCCTGTAGCGGGTTACAGCAGAAATGCTACAGTTTAATCCTTATAATGTCAAACCACTAACAACTGTTTGGTGCAAAAGTAGAAGAAATTATGCCTCTTCCTTCCAGTTAGCTGTAGATGTTTGGGTCAAGAAGATACTTCTCACACTTCTGCTTAACAAACACGCCTTTAGAAATGTGCATGACAGGCAAAATAAAGACTGGGCTTAACTCTGCTTTGTGAAAACGGACTGTTATGGTCTCAGCTGGCTATGTATCTGAATGCATACAGAAAAAAGTAGAGCAATAACTGCTGACTACATGACAGCTTTTGTGTCTATTTTGACAGTTCTCAAAGTAGTATCCCCAAATTCCTCCAAAATCAAAATGTTCTATTTTCCCATTTTCAAAAAAGTTTAATTCTTGGGTTTGTGTCAATTAGAAGCAACTTTTCTTTAAAATAAAGCCTCTAATCATTTTTAATTAAATGCTTGAAATAGAAGAAATTATTTGGTTTAATTTGAAACAAAACTTTTGCTGACATTCCAAAATCACCAGCAAACGGAAACATCAGTCATGAGTCTGTTCTGTTTAACTATATCAGTGTAGCTAAGGACAAATGACATTCAACACCCTGCCAGGAGCAGTGGTTAAACTCCATAATTGTTTCTTTTATTGTCCCCCTTTGCAAAGATTTTAAATCCCTCGTTATGCAATTAACTCTTCTTTTCTGCTAAAGGCTCTTGTCTCTCTTGACAGGCTCTCTGATTACAAAATGTCTGCTGCAAACTCAGAGTGGCAGCAGATTCAAGGATAGGAAATTTGCTTCCTCCGGTCATTACCTGAGCAGATTGGAGTGTCTCTCTGAGCTGTAATGGACAGAGGAGGGGGTATGTAGCCAGAGCTCCTACACACATCAAGATTCCCGATTGTGGTCCTCTGGTTCTGCTTTCTTCACCCCTTCAAATTCCATCCCTCCTTCCTCTGAAACCACATTTTCTTGAGGAGCATCAGCTAGATGGCACTGGTGGAGGCAGCTGTACTTTCGATGTCAGACAAGTAAGCAAGTTGGATCAGCTCTTTCTTGTAGCTGGTGGCAGTTTTCCTTCTGCTCACTTCTATCTCAGATAAGCCCCTTGCTCTGCTTTTCATTGTCAGCCATGAAATCAGCTACCATTTGAGAGCACCTCTCAGTAGTTTCCAAATGCCTTTGACGTATTTTGCCTAAACAGGAGACTGCTGAGAATAGCTGCTAAATCTTTAAATCTGGTTTCACACTTAGTCATCTTTGTGACTTTAAGTTTCTTGTTAGCATAGCTTGTGTTCCAGGTCACTGGGAGTCTGGGATTAATACACTAAGACTCGGTATTAATATGAGAGACTAGCAGTTTTATTGAGCCTCTGTGCTCTGGCTGGGATCTACACTAACTAATTCTCTGTAGACTTGCCCCAGTGTGCTCTGTGTCTTTTGTAATGCTTGGGATGGATTGAGGGAAGGAGGGGCATGTCCTTTCCTAAGTGTTTCCAAAGGATCAGGGAAAAAAGTAAAGTCAGGATGTTTCTACATCATTGTTTCTTTCGTGTTGGTAGACCAACAAAACTTTTCATCAGGACAGGTCTAAGGTCCTTGTTTCAAATGAGAGATACAAACACACCGACTTGTAGCTAGTGTCTAAAGATGTGGAGTCTTTTCTATATGCTTCCCTACTTCCTTGCTGCTTAACGAAACCATTCACTCAACTGGCTTTTATCCCTCCTCCCCTTCATCTCCATCTGTCTGCTCCAGGTGGCAGCTCATCTGGATGATACTGTACCTTCAGTATCGTGGCTTTTGCATCAATGATAGTAGCTCCTATGCACAGCTTCCGTTGGATGTGTTGCAGATTGATTATTCTGAGTTTTGGAAGACACCCATTGAAGATGGGCAGGAAGAGAAATGCTTGGTTTTGACCAACTACTTAACACCTCTAACAGTATGTGACACTCTCTAAAACAAGGGAACTTTTTGTGCGTGTTTGGATACATTTTTATTTCATGAAAGTATCTCCCTAAACATTTTACGAGCTGAAAATGACAGTTGCATATTACATGACAAACTACCTGATGAATGGTAGCCACCTTCTGCAACTTCTCCATTGGTATGGGCTCTGCAGTCAGGCCAGTCAGCAGAATTGGGCATAAAAATATAAGGACTCAAATCATCTGAGGGTAACCAGATATTTCCGTGGTGGGAACAGCAAATGAAACGTTTCCAGAGCCAGTAAACACTTCTACTACTTGTTTTCTAAGGAGCAACATTCTCCCTCTGTATCCTGAGACTCTTGATTCTCTCCATCTTGCTCATCCTTTGTTAGATAAACACTGCTGTTTCTCAGCACTTTCCAATCCCTTTCTCATCTTTTGTGTCTTTTTCCTGCAGCTGTGACACCAAAGGAGCTCTCCTAAATACCTTCTCATTCTTTGAGCATCCTGACACAGTACCCACTGAACATGAGTATAAAGCCCAAATTGAAAACAGTATTGATTTTGCTGCTAAACAAAAAGCTAGGCTTCATGTCTTCTTTTGGTCTTCCCCCGGCAAGGGAGACTAGGACTATGAGGCTTCCTTCCTATATCTAGGCTGCATTCCCTACGTGTTGCACGGAGGGTTAGCAATATTTCCCATTTTCTTGACTTTTTTCTCTCCATAGCTGTAGTTGGCACAGTTGCTTATTGTTACAGTATGATTTAGCCTGCGAAAAGCTCCATCTACAGTCCAGCTTTAAAGCCATCTTTGTCCCGTGGAGCTCATTCCCTTGTTGGCAGATTACACTTTGGTACACCAGAAGTCTAAAATCTAAATGATTACCAAGTTTTGTCTGGAGTTACTGTCCTTCTAGGGTGGTTTGATTTTCAGATGCTGCTACCTCTGGCTTTGCCACTGCTAGATTACAGTGGGCTTTGCTTTTTTTTTTTTTTTTTCCAGTGGAAGAAGTTAGACACCTGCCAGCAGATCTTTCTGATCCTTTTCTGCATCTCTCTCCCTAGATGCTGTGTCCTTATCCACCAGCCATGCTGGCATCTTTCCTTAAGTCAAGCAGATTGACTTTATGTTATCATAACTATTGAGTATCTTCCCTTTTCAATTCCTTGCACTTCTCCAAGCCCTTGTAACACGTCTTTAAATATCCTGGTCTCTCTGAAACCTGAGCTGAGGGGAGGTTCCTGCAGCACTGTGCAATTTCCTTCACTTGCAGTCACACCTGGTCATCCATTGCCACCTCTGCAGTTCCGCAAGCCACTCATTAAATGTGAGGAGATTGTGTCCAGCTTCCCAGCATGGCTGCAGTCCCATGGTACTCCTCCCACATCCCTCTCTGGAGTGTGTTTCTGTGCTGCTTGGGCACTGGAGGAGCCAAGGTACTCCATACCACCTGCTTGTGCAGGTTTGTCTGCAGTGTCTGCTCTCTCGAACTGCTGGCTCAGTGTGTGGGGAGGGGGGTGGCAAGAAAGGATTATACTCATTACAATATTAAATAAATCAGGTGCAATTAGCTCAGAGCAGAAAGCAGCAGCTGGCTTTTGCAGTGTTGTGACAGGCTCTGCCAATTATGCAATGCAAACAGAAACTGTCTGACTTCCACGGCTCCTAGGCCATGACAGGCCTGGAAAGTCTGTTTGGCAACTTCCTTTGATCTTGTCCAGTAAATCTGTCCTCTGCTTGAGCCTCTGAGAGCCTCTGGAGTCCACTGGAGAGCAGCCCCTCTTCCAGTCCGTTCTCTGTCAAAGCTGTAACAACGGGGACCTCCAGCCACTGCTGTACACACGGCCCACCACAGACACAAGGAAGAACTGTTAGCTTTGTTCTTGTTAACTGGTAGCTGTGCTGTGGTAGTTTTTCAATGCTTAAAGCAGCAAAATGAGGCCAGGATACCAACACTACGGCACTTGCCCTAATTACTCTGCAAGGTTAATTTGCTGAGGCTGCATGGGTATGTGTGCCTGACAGATTGATTCCTTTGTATTATATTAGCTAAGGGAGGACACTGAGTTTTATATGTATATGGAGGAGGGTGAACAATTAGGAGGAGGAGATCTTTTGCTCTAGCAGCATAGGCAGGTCAAGGTTATTCTGACATGAAATTTTAACTGAAACACAAAGGGTAGATACCCTGTTCAGGGACACCATGGTGGATCATGATCTTGAGGAGGAGATAGATTCCCTGAATTCAGATGATAATGGACTTGTAGGGTGTTCAACCTTGACATGAGAATGTGGGGAGAAGGGGGTTGTATATTTGCATGGATATGCACAGAGGAAATTTTAATTGAATCTTGTTTGACAGAACTTGGTCGTAACCGAAAGTTTAGAAGATCCAGGGCTTAGATGTCCAGGGTTGAGAGCTACAGCATGGAACTGTTTACAGAGGACACAGTTCTGCAGACAGGAACCTGAAAATTCAGCTGTTACAGTAGAAATGTGAGATAATGGTGTCGGTCTAGATCACAGTCTCTCTTGAGAACTAGAGATGCTCTCAAGAGAACATATTTTCTTTATTCCAAAAATGATCATACTTAGAAATGTAGGGAGTTCCTGTTACAAGGATACTGTCTTTCTAACATTTAAGAAGATGAGATGGCCCTGCATGCTCCAGAAGAAGCTAACCATGAGGCAGAGATGTTATGCAGCATATCTCAGCAGAGACACTAGAGATATCTCAGCAGAGCACATCTTAGCAGAGCAAGGAAGACACTAGTGGAATAATTTTGAGAGGACAAAGTGGTGAATCCAAATGCACTTGTAAAGTTGGAGCCGGAAGAAGACGATAACTGGAGAAAACCATGCCATGGTGATGTTTCCTAGGAATAACCAGGTGAACATATTCACCCTACACTGATGTCCCCTTGTCTTGCCGAAAGAGCAAGTACATGCTCATCAATGAACTGTCAGCCTGGGAAACTGCTGCGGTGATAGTGGGTAGCAATGCCATGGGTCTGAGTGCATCCCTGGGTACATATGTTTTATTCTGGCCAGAGCTTAGGAGCTCAGTGTAGACCTAGCTTACTAAGGATTTGAATTTTCAATCTTCCATAGAAAGCTTAGGTTAGGGCAGAAAATTGCTGATGAGTTAGCAGGGGGAGCTCATCTTCTGCCTTTACCATAACCTCTTCCCCTGCATGATAGTTAGTGAATCCACCCTTGCTATGATTTCAGATATAAATCAGAAATTCTGCCTGCTTAAGGATGCCATAGTTCTTGTCAGAAGAGTAAAGGGAGGAAGGCAAACTTCCACTCCTGGGTAATTACATTCTGCGTCCATAGCTTCTACATCAGCTTTAGTATAGAGTGGATTTTTTTCTGCAACCAGGAACAGGCAGAAAAAGAGGTCTACTGGTAAGAGGTTTGTGTTGGATTTGGTCCCATCCAGTATGTTAAGTGATTCCAAATTTCAAAAAAGAACCTCGGGATTGCATGAAACCATTGGGAAGGCTGCATCCCCAGAGAACTGCCCTAGCTGTGGCAACGATCTCTCACCCAGACCACGTCAGTCAGAGGATGGGAAGAAAAGTGTCTTTTGCCTTGCATTAATTTAGACAGTTTGTGGAAGGATCTGAATGAGATATGTGGGAGGACAAAAACTTCCCTGGTGCATTTTGTGACTTAAAAATAATAACAAAAAGAAAACCCATGCATTTTGAAAACTCTGCTAAAAGAAATGTAGTTCTGCAGGACAAGAGCATGAGAGAAAAGTGAGGGCTTCAACAAGGTGAATCAAAAAAAAAATCCTTCGGGGCTGACTTCAGGGAGTGGAGCTGGGAGCTGAAGAAAACAAATGACGTTGCAGTATCTGAAGCAAATGAAGTCAGCTTGACACATACTTGGAGCAGCCGGTTAACTTACGCTGAGCAGGGGAGGGGCTGAGGAGGAAACAGTGTCCCTTTGCAGACCCAGTGGTGGAAAGAAGTTTTTGGCTGTCTCACAGAGGCTCACATGACCCATTGGGCTAGCAAAGTAAGAGAGGCAAACTGCTCTGGAACTGTTTTTTGAGAAGCTCACAAAAATAGCTACCAGTTGTAGGGGAAATGACCTGAGCTTTGAGGAGCGCTGGTTCACAAATACATGTAACCCAGGTCCCACCCCTCTGCTCAGTTTAGGGCAGGGGAGGCCATTTGGAGGCCCTAAAAACAAAGAGGTGTTTTAAAACCACTGTGGTACTTGTTGTGAAGGAAAAGAAGGAGAGGGAGAATGTTACTGCCTTGTGCTCCCAATACGGGTGGCAGATTTTAGCAATAAGCAGTGGAAAAAGACAAGCAGAGGGACTAACATGAGAGCAATAGTGGTGGGGAATAAGGGTGAGAATAGAAGAGATCTGAAATGATAAGGAAGATGAAATGTGCTTTATGGTTGTGGAAAGGTGGGAACTGTGACAAACTCAAACCTGGAGCTTATGTTTTCTTCTATATTTTCCCCTTGACCCCTGGAGAATACACAAATAAAATCAATTAATGGGCCTTGAAGAAGAATCACTTTAAACTGTTCAATTAAACCCCGCAATGCAGAGAACAAAAAGGAGAGGGGAAAAAAAAAAACAATAAATACGTCTTAAAAAATGGACTTGTCTGAGGCACCTGGGCCCCGACATGCACCATTACTGACGGATCGAATCACACTTCCATTAACACCATAATCTTATAGACTCCACAGGCCGTAAAAAAGGGATTTACTTTAATCAGGTTTGGTTAGGGCTGAATTTGAAAAGCGCTACAAGTGAAATAAAACACGACCTCGTCCCCCCTTTGATTTTCTTTCTTCTCACTCTGGCTCTCTAATTTACAATTTGCCAGCCGCCAACCGCTTGTTTCTAATGGCCGTGATCCAGTGGTGTATGTCGCACTCTCTCCCTTATTGTGGCGGAAATGATTAGGAAGAACATAGACCTTTCATTTCCGCCCCCACCTCCCGCTTCCCTGGACAAATGCCCAGGACACAGCATTTGCTTCCATGCAGCCTTCAGTCCTCCATGTTCCCCCCAGCCCTTTCCCTGGCTGCCCTAGGGAGGATACTTGGTCACTCAGGCTGTGGCTGTGGCTGGGGAGGGACTGAGGAGCAGGAGAGGCATGGGTTAGAGGTGAGGAGGATGCCCCTCGGCTCCTAAGCATCAATATTGACCACCAAGGAAACCAGGAAGCCACAAGGTGCCAAAGTATTGGGTTTTATTTCTCTTGCCATCTCCTTTTTCTTTTCATCTGCTCCGTCTTTCAGTCTGCCCAGTTTATCACATGGTCATAGAACCACAGAATCACAGAATGGTTTTGGGTGGGAAGGGACCTCAAAGACCATCTAGTTCCAACCCCCCTGCCACAGGCAGGGTCACCTTCCACTAGACCAGGTTGCCCAAAGCCCCATCCAGCCTGGCCTTGAACACTTCCAGGGATGGGGCATCCACAGCTTCTCTGGGCAACCTGTTCCAGTGCCTCACCACCCTCATAGGAAAGAATTTCTTCCTAATATCTAATCTAAGCCCACCCTCTTTCAGTTTACAGCCATTGCCCCGTGTCCTATCACTACACTCGCTGATAAAGAGTCCCTCCCCAGCTTTCCATTAGACCCCCTTTAGGTACTGGAAGGCTGCTATAAGGTCTCCCTGGAGCTTTCTGTTCTCTAGGCTGAACTAACTGTTGCGGTAACTAACCATTGTGACTCCTGATCCTTTTTTCCTTTGTCACTCATCCAGGGAGAATCCAACGCACACTGTGTGCAAAGCACAGAGCTATCAAGTGCGTTTGGTTCTGCTGTCCCAACCATCAGGGTCTTACTGTCCCTGGTGATAAAAACAAAACAAAACAAAACATATTTTGTGGTATTTAGAGCGGTGCTATGGTGGGATAGTTGTAATCATCCTTCTATCTTCTACGAGGTTACATTGTACTTCTCTAGAAGTTGTATTTCTGCTGGTGTCAATGTTTGCGCTCACATGGCAGCAATGAGGAACTGTAGATCACAAGGTCACGGTGGGCTTGCACCAGTAGCAACAACAACAAAAGAAAGCATAGAACGGTTGAAATAGCGGCCACTGCCTGTGCCAGCGTTTTTTGTGCTTCCCTCTGACAAGGTCCCCACATGCTACAGTATAGCTGGCCAGCGTGGTGGGAAGTTGGCTGGGTAACAGTCCTAAGTGCCATGCAAGAAAATTAACTCATAGTGTCTGTGCAGAACTCTTTATAGGTCAGATGTGGCGTTAGAGTTGCTTTATGATAGCTGGATGTTGGCAAGTGTATTTTGGTTCCCAGCAGGGTGCCTATGTAAAATTACTTGGTTGTTTCACAGAGTTGTAACTCCCTGAAAATTCCCCTTGCTTATCTTGTATTCCCTCTTTCCACCCCAACGCACAACCCACATCTGTGAATGAATATGTAAATTCCTTGTGTTTAACTAGAAGGTGCTACCCACTTCTCCCACACAGCTTTAGAAATGTATGCAGCTAGACCGGACATATTCCTCAAGGTTTTCAGGATAAAGTTTGTAAGGAAAAAAAAAAAAAAGAATGAAAAGGAGAACAGTTTAAGCGTTGCATAAAAGATCTGGTTGCATAGCCATACTTGACTTCCTGAGTGCTGGAAAACTGAGGAAACATGATTCTCTAGTACAGGTAGGAAAAGCTGGTACTAGAGAGCTGTACCAGAGGGACCAAATACTGCTCTTTTAGGTCAGTAGTGCTTGATGACTCCTAAGGAAAAAGTGAAGGAATACATCCTGCAAGGAAGGAAACCCACCGGAGTGCTTTGTAAAAATACGTTTGAGCTGCAAAATTTACCTAGCCCTCTTAAGTACATTCATCTCTGTGTTTTCAGAATTCCTTGTAGCCATAAAACATTGCTTTACATCTGTATCAGGTATAAAACAGCCATCTGTATCATCTTGATTTTGCTTCACTTTTGAAATGCCAACACTGAAACAGGAGAGGTGTGAAGGAAGTTTGTGTGGGAATGTGGGATCGAGCGTTTAAAGTAGAGTAACTGCAGTGGATTTCTGTGGCCTGATATGCAAACATCCCAGATTGCACTAGGGGCAACCTCTTTATATCTGACTTCATGCCTGTCTTTCTTGGCTTTTGCTTCACACACCTTTATCATCTGGGTCTGGGAATTGGAGCTGCTCTGATGGGGCAAAAAAAGTGGCTTATGAGAAAATTATTCGAGGGTGGACGTTTTGCTGTCCTCCCTCCTTAAACTGACAGAATTTGCAGCTACTCAGAAAGTCATAGGAAGGAAAGGAATATTGGCAGAGAGTAATTTCATTTTAGAAGGAGATACTGAACAGGAAAGAGGCTGTTAGATGGACATTATGGGTGTTTGTGTGTGTACAAGTAAGAGGGGGCGGTGGGGGGAGAAACTTGAAGGAAGGAAAAGAAAGGAGTCTGAATGACAGTTTTGTCATGAGAAGGCAAGGCTAATGTTAGCAACTGGTAATAAAGGCAGGCAAAGGGGAAAAAAAGCATAAAATTCACTTAAAAAAACTCTCCAAGTTTAAAAGCTCCCCAGAGGCTTTGTAATAGAAAAGGGCTTTTAAGTGCTATTTTTTCCCCCGGTTTTTCCTTCGGGGATGTCTCAGAGGGATGATTTATTGTCTAATGTATTTAAAGTGACAAGGCCAATTTTGGAGAGCTTGCTGCAGCAGTGCCAGCAGTGCTTCTCACGGCACCGCAGAAGGCACCCTCTGCTGACGGCTCCTCGGTGCGGGGCTGCGCTGCTGCTCTCTGACAGCAGAGCAAGCCGAGATGGGAGACGCCCTTGCAGACCGTACTGGCAGGGAGACAACACCCTGCTTCATTCCTGGTTTAGCTGGCAAAAGGGGAAGGAGCGGGTGTAACAATGGAAGAAGGTGGCTAGAAGCTCATCTCAATTCCTGCGCCCAAGAGAAGTGTCTTTCTGGTGCTCTCTGAAGAAAGAGCTCGGTCTCCATTCCCTTTCCATGCTACCTTCTGCTGCGGCAGCTGGCCCAGTCAGTGTGCCACAGCCCTGGCTTCTGCTGAGCTGTCTGCAGGCCAGTTTGGGCTGTTCCAATTCACTGGTGACTTGTGAGATTTTACGTTCTTCTCTGGGCCTATTTCTGTGAAGACTTGCCGCTCGGGCATGACTGCAACCCTGTTCTCTTCATGCCACTACAGCTGCTGCAAGCAATAAGCTTCACCTTCCCAAGGAGAGTTCAGAAAAATCTCAGGGCTAAGGAATTTTTTTTTTTTTAATATTGAGCCTGTATTTACTTTTGCTCTATTACACTTATATTTATACTCCTTAATACAATTCCTCTACCTTCTTGGTATTTACACACTTGTAGACAGTTAATCTTACCCCTTGCCAAGCAATACATATTTAATTATTTTAATCTCTTTTCATATGTTGGTGCTTTCAGACCCTTAATCATTTTTTTGCTGCTCTTCTCTGTATTCCCTGCGCTCATCAACATCTTTTGTAAATACATGTTGCCCAGAATTGAGGGCAGTATTCCAGGTGCTGTCCTGCCAGATCTATACAGAGGGCCAGTACCTTTCTGACGTGACTTCTCTGCAGATGAAGCACAGCGTTATGTTAACTTTATTTGATTATTTTTTTTCCTGCTGCTGCTATAGAGCATTGGAGATCTGTAACTTATCTTGCTGTCTACTATCTCCCTCATCACCATTTTCCAAGTCTAACTCTCTTTTAATGTCCTGGTTTCCATTCATTTTTCCTCATGTACTAGCCTGGATTATTCTAAGTTGATTCTCATTTTTTTCTGCTGGTCCCTCCTCCTAATCTTTCTGGCTTATATTGTATTTGCCTGTCTACAGCAATGGGTAATGGAAGAAGCTATTCATGTTTCTATACTCTTTTATTTACTTGTCAACACACTGCTCCTCCCAGTTACTTGTGCTTGTTTGCTCCCTCCTGCCCTGCAATGGTGCCTTTTGCTAACAAATGGTCAGCAGCCAGGCAGCTGTGTCTTGTCTCTGTAGGAGCCAAGAATAGTCTCCTTGACCTGAAAGGCAGCAGAAGCAGCAGCTACCTCATGCTCAGCTTGGCTGTGTTAATGCTCAATGTGCCAGCCAGCTTTGCATGTTCTAAGTACTGCGTGATGCTTCCTCTTATAATCAGTCTGAGCATCACTGCTTCTCCCAATCACCCCCTGCACTTAATTGACCAATAGAGCTAGACATATGGAAGATCGAATCACAAACCCAAATCAGCAGTTGTCAGAGGCAATTAATTCAAACAGGAAGCTACAAAACACTTGTTTTTTCTTTCTTTCTTTTCTCTTCTCTCTTTTCTTTTCTTTTCTTTTCTTTTCTTTTCTTTTCTTTTCTTTTCTTTTCTTTTCTTTTCTTTTCTTTTCTTTTCTTTTCTTTTCTTTTTTTTCTTTTCTTTTCTTTTCTTTCTTCCTGAAGCTGCAATGGAAGAAATGATTGTTAACATCCCCAGCTGTACACTCGGGCAGATGGCAGTGACTCCAGTGCACTCTGTCTACCCAACTTTCCATGTGATTTCTCTAATATTTAAACAATAATAGGAAATTATTGTGGAAAAGAAAGAGGAAGCTGTGTTTACACTGCCTAACTCAAAGCATCTAAGTTAGATTAGCCTGGGTTAAAAGGATAGTCTGTCTAAATTCACTGTACAGTCAATGCAGAGAGAGACATGCACTGAATTGCTCTGTGGAGATACTCGCCTCTCACCACTGACTCTTCCGGGAGGTGGTGAGAGGCGAGTATCTCCAGACAGAGATACTCCAAGGAGGTGAACATCATAAGTCAGGTGCACGTCTTCCTTCCTTTGGCTGCATTGTCCTTTTTATTGTGCTTAGGGGTCTTCAGCTCTGAAACGCATCCACCAAGGATGCCCTGGTGATATCCTGCTCTGACTGCATGCTATAGTCATGCTGAGATGAAGGCTCTTTCATGTGAGCTGCTGCATGTTCCTCTGCCAAGGGATGGCCTTTTCCCACCCCCACAGTCTAAAGAGACAGCACAGTCAAAGAGGGACAGCAAAGGGTGTAGAAATGGGAAGTCAGTGCCTCAAGGAGAAATGATTCCTCCTGAGAAAGGAGTCAGGGCACAGGGAGACTGAAGGTCAGCTTTCTGAAGGCAGTCAGGCACATTGGTTTCACCCCCACGGGACAAGGAGCTGCAGGCTGGAAAGTGCTTTTCCTGTTAGGATGAGGAAGGTGCACAGAGGTGCCCTGGTCTTCCGGTGATATTGGCTGTGCATTATCATGCTGCTCCAGAGCTACCCTTTCCTTGCAGTTTCCTGGTGTGATATTACGGCTTGTAGGTGTTTCCCACCACCCTTTGCTGTATGCTGGTGAACGCAGGTGTCATGCAGCATTTTAACATACATCCTATTGAAAAAGTAGCAGCTCCAGACTCAGAGGACTGCCCTTGAGCTGAGGATGACTGGAGTGCAGTGGTAGGGTCTGTGATTATTGTGGTTTCCAGGGTTAATGCTAGGCCTTCACTATCTGAAGGGTTTCTTCAGGCATCCAAACTTCTACCCGCTTAGCCATGCTTGTGACATACCTATTTTGTAAGGGATGGTGATGCAAGGTGTCTTGCTTTGTAAAAGGGACTAGGAGGAAACCCTCATCCTCTCTCAGTCCTTGTATGCCCGGTGGTCAGAGCTAAGTGAGTCCTCGCACCCCTCATCCTCATCCTCATCTCCTCCAGCTGTAGAAGGGAGGCCACAGCTGCAGGCCCTCCTTGCCCTGGTCTGAGGTGGGAGAAGGAGGCCTATGGAAGGGAGGGGCATTGGTGCCAGGTGATGGGTTGAGCTGACTTCTGATGAGGCCCACCTGTGCTTAGAGTAGGGTGGCAGGTGGAGGCACTTGGGGATAATGAAGGAAGGCAAGAAAGAGGCATGCCCAGAGTGCTGCTATAAGAAGTTAGTACCTGCAGCATTAGAGGGATTTTTCTGATTGTGCTGTGAGCCTGTAAACCACCTCATGAGACCTGTGTTTAACAACCAAGCCCTGGCTGAAGATGGTCTCCTCTCTGGGGTTTCCTTCCTTGGCAGCTGATATGGAGAGGGAAGACACTCTGCAGGGGTTTCTTGACTGGTGAGGAAGGTCTGGTAACTAAAGTCCTTGTGAGAGCCTGTGAGGGAAACAGGGTAGCTCCTGGGTGAGTGGCAGCATGCTGTCAGAGGTCTGGAGCTGGCCTGAAGGGCAGAGCACAACATCCAGGATGAGATGGTTGGTCTTCAACCTGGCTAAACAAGGATGGGATCCCCCAGTGCCTCTGCAGCACCAGCTGTCTCAGACCTGCCCTGTGAGGGCTGAGCAGGGCAGCCACAAGATGGAAGGTGCATGCAGCTGGTGGGGCCTGGCCTGTGGTGAGCGCAGCCAGCTCCCATTGCCTTCTCAGACTGTGGGGTGGCTGTGGCCACCTCTGAGACTGGCCGAGTGGCAGGTGGATTATTGGTGTGGGAGGATGGAGCTGCAGGCCTGGCGAGAAGGGACTGTGGCAAAGGGAGCACCAAGAGAAAATGGCTTCTGGCCTCAGCAGGCAGAGGTGGTGACCTTGGCCTTCAGTGTGTATGTTTGGGGGTGCTCGCGACTTATCCTGCCCTCCTACTGGAAATAATTTGGACTGCGTGCACACATTGCTGGGTTCTTGATTAACTGTAGTCAGTAATGGGGAAGAGACTGGAGGTCTTTGCACTGAAATTCTCTGCTCAATACCTAGCAGTGATTTTGCTTTATTCCATTCTTCCCCTTAAAAAAAAAAAAAAAAAAAAAAAATTAAAAAATGTGAGGATGCATGAAGATTGGAATAGAAAACATTGACAATCATATCATACTACTGTATAAATCAATAGTATGCACTTGACTGGAATAATACTGATTGCTGTATCCTGTGAAAGTTTTATAGAGGATTGAGATGGGATTTGAAACTCTGAGACTGGCCTCTTTCAAGAGATGCCCAGGCATGTTATGGGCTGCTTCAGGAAGCACTAAGTGAAATCCTCCAGTCTGTGTTATGCAAGGGGTCAGGCAAGATCATTAAAACGGTCTGAAAGCATAAATATTTGGGTTAAGCAACAGGTCCAACTACAGCCCTGGCACTTACGGATGGGAGAACTCAACAGGATGCTTCGAGCCCAATGCTACGCTGTATGTGGAAGGGGGTACCGAAGGTAAGACAAACAATGGTGGGTGCAGAACAGTACTGTGTAAATAATTGTATGTACATGGGGGAAATTAATTATCTTAGTTTGGCTGGATAAAAAACAAAAATTGTTTGAAACCTGACCATGTGTATTTAGGTTGTGAGATCACAAGGGTCAGTGGAGGTGGGGCTTCTTTATCCAGAAGTATATTATTTAGGCTTTGGTGCCTTGGTGAGGATGGAAAATGTGAGGCTCAGAGTGGTATAGAGAAGCTGAATTCTGGTGGTAATTAACCTTCTCCTGTGGAAGGTATGAACTTATATCCTCCTGGATAGCTTCACTTCTCTGAATTGCCTAAATAAAAATGGTTCTAACAGAGGTGAAAAAGGTGTAAACTGGCCTCTGCTTGGTAAGGTCAGCCTTTTTGCTGCCCCTACCACTCCATTCTGTAGCATCTGGTGTACTTCAAGAAAGTTGGATGGGATTTTCCTAGTAATTCTGAGTGTCTGCAAACCTTATCTTTTGCAGGGGTTGTTGGTTTATACATACATCTGATGAACTCTGGCATGGAACAGAGGCTACTGGGTAAATGTTCTGTCCATGTTTTCCTGGAAACTAAGTTGCCTGAGACAAAGAATTGCATATGCATGCTCCTCCTAACTAGGGCAGCAGAACTCAATGCCACAAGAGATCACTTGGGTTGTCAAGTGAGTGGGATTAGGGTTGGCCAAGGAATTTGAGAATAAACACAGCTCTGTTGTGCAGGATAAAAGGAGATGGTGATCGATACATTTCAGAGCTTCAGGGCTTAAGCCAAGCAGCATCTGATGGGATTAGGAAGGAACTTTTTAAATGTGGACTAGTCATCCTATAATTGCCTGCCTGGGATGTTCATACATCCTTTTCTGATGCCTTAGTGGAGCTGGCTGGCTAAGAGAGTCAGCCAGTGCAGCAAGACCTCTGAAAAAAGTACCTGTGTCTTGCAGTTTCCATGTGCAGTAGTTGTTATAAGTCAATATAAAATGAAGCTTGAATTTCTGGTCACAGGATGGCAATAGGGGCTGTATCATGTTTTTTCAGGCCCACCTAAAGAGGATGGAAAGGAGGAGGTGCAGATCAGGAGTGGTGGTGGTATTGTGCCTGGTGCTGAGCCCTTGCCAGGGAAATGAGTGGATGCAGGCACAGAACTCCTGCATGGGTGAGGGGGCTTGCTAGCTGCTTTCCAGAGCTGCCTGGAGGCTCATTGCATTCTGTGGCCACTGTCATTAAAGCAGTGGCAGATGCTGTGGGATGTGGCTGGCATAGCCACTGAGGACACAGCAAACCTGGTGTGGTGGTCGGAATGGCAGCAAGGCTCCAGTGAGCTGGGTCTTGCTGTAAATGCAGTAGTGCCTGCTGTTATATGCAGAGGGCAGGCACTTGCTTTGTGGGTCTCCTCTTTTTCTCTGTGCTGTAATTCCTGAACTCGGTGTTCACTGTTCCCTCTTACCCTGACCCCCAACCCGTTTTTACATCTAAAGGTAATCTGCCCTAGGCAATGTATGTAGATTAAAGACTTGAAATAGCTATGAGTAATCAAGGCTTCTCACCCACTGTCAGAGCATGAACAAAGCTAGAGCTGTTCACTTTGCTTCTGTTTATGCAGGATGTAGCTCATGTGGTACCCTTGGCTTGGCTGGGTTTTGCGGCTCCTGTACACCTCCTCCAAGTCTTCTATCACAGTATTTTTATGTAAAGAGAAATGTCTTCTGTGTTCTGGCCACCTCTTCCCCAATGGCAATAATAAGCAGCACACAATGCCATACTATGTAAAAGACACTATTTCTGCAACCTTTTGTTTCATGTGCTGTTTTCTTCTTTCTGACAATCATGCAGCGCCCACCTACCACATGCTTCTGTTCTGTGTAACACAAGCCTAATAAATGAGGGGATGATAATGGTAGAAAAGCAGTGCTGATTCTTTTACAGCTCTGCCTCTCAAGAGATTCAGTGTGAGCCCTCTGTAGAAACATGGACTCATCAGAGGCTGGGTTTGTTTGGCCTACTGAAATCAAGATGTAGAAGGAGCATTGACTTCTGTAAATACACTGAGATGATAAAGAGTGGGAAGGGAGAAGGAATACTTAAGCTGAAGAACAATGTTGGTTCAAGAAAAGCAGAAGATGAACTAGCTTGCAACTATAGTAAGATTATGAATTAAAAAGGAATTTTTCTCAGTGTTAAAGTAGTAAGGTTCTGAAGAAGCATTTGTGCTGAAATTGTTGGGGTAAAGGCTCCAAGCCATTCTTAAAAGAATATTAATCAAGCTGTGAGGGAAATGAGTAGGTCATTGATGATAGCAGCTTGGCCTTGCCGGCCTTGAGTTCTTTCTAATGTGTTAGACTAAACCTGTAAGAGATGCTGGGTTGTTAGTATCTCTCACCTCTGGGAATAAATAGTCTAATAAGGATGTAGGTGAAATACTCTTGCAGCTATTTTTGGCTGTCTCAGGTCTTTGACAATCAGCACTGTTGCATTTTAGAGCCTGCCTGAATGTACTTCTTCATTTGAATTCTTCTACTTAAGTATCAGCATTTCCATTTCACAGATAAAGAAATTGAGACAGGAAGGTAAAATGACTTGCTTAATGTGCTCACGGTAGAATTGTTACTAGTGCCCTGAATGCTCAGTGTTGTGCTACATCTGCCACTTTATACTCCTGTTACTGTGCAGAAGGTCTGGCTAGCAAGCCTGTCTGAAGCCTGGTGGGCTGCAGGCTTTCTGGCAATTCTGAGACATCAGCATGCATCTTTATGGAAGTTTTTAAGGTTATGGAATCTGTTATTTTTGCTTTTTATGTCTTACAAAGCAGACAATAAAAGAAACACAGCAACTATTCTTTGCAACTCTTCTCTACCTAATCCCAGTACATGCATGCAGCATTACCACATCATCATCTAAAAAGAGGGTTTTCTGTTCATTCTGATGTTGAAAGACCTGATGATCGCTGGACAAAAGGTTAATCACACAGTTGTGCAATCTGGCAGATTGGGAAAGAAGAGAAAGCATGCCCATCATGCTCTTCTCTGCCTAGCTAACAGTCACAGGTCCTTCTGGTACCACTTTCTGACTGCTATAAACTGACCAGCTGCTGCTGTTCCCCATTACTGAACTGCGATAGCACAAGGGCTGTAGTTAAATACAGATTGGTATGCTTCTGCTTGCATAATTGGAGCAAGTAGGGTTTAGGATGTCATCTGTAGCAGTGCTTGTCGTGCTACCAGCTGCATGCTGGTAGTGCAGTCACCTTGCTACTGAAATATGGGAAGGAGAGAAAAAGAAAAAAAAAAAGTTGCGGTCTTTGTGCACACTCCTTTGCGTTTTCTTCATGCCTGATGTAACTCTAGGACTTACCAGCTATTTCAGACAATAGATAGCAAAGCCCTTTAAAAAAAAAAAAAANCAGTGCTTGTCGTGCTACCAGCTGCATGCTGGTAGTGCAGTCACCTTGCTACTGAAATATGGGAAGGAGAGAAAAAGAAAAAAAAAAGTTGCGGTCTTTGTGCACACTCCTTTGCGTTTTCTTCATGCCTGATGTAACTCTAGGACTTACCAGCTATTTCAGACAATAGATAGCAAAGCCCTTTAAAAAAAAAAAAAATTGTGAAAAATAGCCATCTGGGTGTAGGGAAGCAAGCCCTTTGGTTTGATCTCATTGAGGGATAATGTGTAGCATGAGGACAGCTCTTTAATAAACCCCTTAGCTTATCCAGGAAAGAGCCCCAGGAACTTGTCTGTTGCAGAGGAAGCTTTCTTTGGCACAGCCAATGGAGTTGTGCAGCCATGAGGTGCACAGCTGTAGGGAAAAGGGCCTCATTAGTTCTATGGCTCACGGAGCTATTGTTTAACTTCATATTTGATTTAAGAATGTGTATATTAAGCACTTAACATTCCTCTTTTCTCACATACATTATATTGAATCACATATATTTACTCTTGTACTGTTCGGTTTTGCATAAGTAATTGCAACATAAACTCTGAATTATTTTATAAATTTCAGCCTGACCATAGTATTTGTTGGTCTCTTACTTCACTTACAGAATGTAGGGGCTTTGTTTAACCTGCTCAGCTCTTGAGGGCTGCCTGCCTATCAGTCTCTTTTCTTATTAAGTACAAAAACTATTTCTTTTGTGCTACTCTGTATTGCACATAACATTTGGCAGTGTGAAAGAGATGAAAGTCTTGCATGAAAACTTAACACACATGCTAAAGGGTCTGGGGAGCAAAGTGTGAAACGGGATTTTATTGGTGGCTGGCTGCCTTGGTAGTAGAGATGCACTTGTGTACTAATGGAGATACTCTTGGTAGTAGAGATTCTTGTGAATCAAAAGAGGGCAGGTTAAGTGAGGATTAATGTTCAGTGCAGTGGGCTGGAACTCGAGAGTGCTTTTAAGCTGTCCCGTGGACTTCCTGAGTGATTGTGGATAGCTCAGAGGATTTTTCTCATTCTCCTTCTCTGAAGGCATGTAATACCACCATCCCTTATCGTGTGTATTTATATGGCTACGTGATCCTTGCTGGAAGTATCTGCTGTGTGTTGTACAGCTTGACATAAAATCAGGCGCTAATCTTGGTGAAGCTAGTTGCTACTGTAAAAAAAAAAAAAAAAACAAACAAATGGTGATAGGTTTTTTAATGTGTAACGGAGCAACCTCCTAATTGTAGGGATTGATGGGGTTGATAAGTAGTATGAGTGTGATACCAAAAGGAGAGAATAGGATAGGATTATTTTAAGTGGGAAACTGGACTGCCAAGATTTTGAAGAAAGGATTTCATAGACACAGAAGTTTAACACCCATAAACCTTCCTTTTTACGTAGTGTTTTGATTACCTACCTGATCTCTTTACAGAGTACAAATGTTTAGTTGCATTGATCACTTGGGGAGTCTAACAGATAAGCCTCATTATTCATCTTTTGTCTAGCTGCAATGTTGGCTAAGAATTCAGATGGAGGAACTTAATTACCTAATATTTAAGTACAGTGCTTAAACAGTACTTAACTTAGAAGTTATCTCCTGGATTGTGAAGCAGGCTATTAACTTGGGAGGAAAGGCTGGTTTGTCACCTTGAACCCGTGTGATGCCCCTCATCAGCAAGATGCTGCTCCGTGTTGGCAAGAGGGACTCCAAAATGACAAGCATAGCCTCCTATTTATAGAGGTTTCAACATTTAATTACTTTGTTGCTGTCTCATGTAAAATTGCTTCAGGCAGAGGAACATCTCAGCCTCCCCTGTGTCAGAGAAGTGGTTGTTCAGCCTGAAGAGATGACACTTAGCTGAGCTTTTGGTGCTTGGTGCAGTCCCAGCAGAGGTGTGCTTGCAGTGGTTATGAATGACCAGTACTTGGCAGGGTTTTCATATGTTCATCAGGACAAGAAGCTTTAACTCTGTTCATGCCTGGCTCCTTCTGGGAGCTATCGGTGGTTTGATAGGGCCTCAGTTTTCAGCATTTGACCTCTAGTTTGAAGTGTCTCTGTTTTTGTAGCCATGATGCTCGAGGACTTCAGGACTCAGTTCTTCTCCTTCCTCCCAGACTGCTCTGAACACACAACAGAGAAAAAGTGGGAACTGTCAGTGCTCTGTGTCTCTGGTGCAAAACGCTACTTCAGCATCAAATGCTCAGGCAAAAACTTCTTTGGAAATAGTGCCTGTGGACACTTGACAAACCTGTTTGGTCATAAATGTCCTCTTTCCTTGCTCCTGTGAGAAAACAGTTATATCCTATGGGCTCAAACTTTGCCCAGACCAGGCAAGATGAAGTCATCTGTGGACTCAGACTCTGTCAAATTACTACATGTCAGCAAATTAATAGCACCTTTCCCTCTCTGCCACCGCACTCGCGTGGCCTCCCTTGGCAGTGAGGGCTAATCTAAGAGAAATTACTTTCTATAGGGCCTTCTGAATTCCCCAGTGGCAGGAGACTCTGCAGCATGAACTCAAACCTTATTAGACACAAAAATCCACAGGAGTGAGCTGTTATAAATGCCCCAAGGGCAGGCAAAATTTCAGCTGGTGCTTTCTCTTCCTTACACACTGAAGTCAATCAATCACGAGATGCAAATCTGTAGAAAATGAGGCTTCATTAGTTCTGCTGCTCACAGCATTCCCTTAGGGTTTTGTTGGCTTCCCCCCACACACACACTTTAATGTTAAATTGTATGTCTTAGAGCTTCTTGTTCTTAATGTGGTCAGGTATGTCTGAGGGAGAAGTGTTTGAGGGACAGTCTTGCTCCATTCCCATCCTTCTGGAGTCCTTCTGAGATTTTGGGCAGTAGCAATTAAAAATGGAAGGACAGTACTGTCCATCTTTTGTCCGATGGACAAGAACTTGCAGCTGTGTATGGTAATTCTGTCTATGACCTGGTCAAGAAAAGGAGTTGCTTTCAAATAAGGCATGCTCTTGGAAATGTTTCAGTTTAACTTCCTGGGGAGGCACAGGGTGAACAAATAAATGGGTATGGGCATCGTAGCTCAGGCGTTTACCTGTTGTCTTCAAGGACCTGGTAAAGGCTCCTGCAAGCAGAGATGGGGCAATGTGAAATGCAGCGATTTGTTTTTCCATCCTGCTAACTTGGAATATTAAAAACCTTGAACAGTTTTGCAGACCCTCTCTGAAGCATCAGCAACTTCTCTGAGTGAATGTACTGTGCTAGCCAGACCTTGGGAGATGCAAAAACCCAGTTACTGCTGAGTGAGGAACTTTAAAGCCACTTCCACATATGAAACCTGTATGGAAATTGCACTAAACATTTAATAAGCTAGAGCTATGTATATTTCTTTTCCACATAGATCTAATTTTTCTGTAATATTCTTGATTCCTATTAGCTACTCTGATGTAAAGAGGTGCTTAATCTTTGCTTACCATCTTTTAGTCCTATAGCAGCAAAACAATCAGGATGGCAAGGAGCAGTGAGAAGGTCTGCTGAGGCCTTCTGAAACAGTCAGGGCTCGTCGTGGCCTAGTCTGAATTAGGACTAGTGATGCCATTCCACCCCCAACTAAACATGACTGTAGGTCAGACCCCCTGAGATGCTTAAGCAGATAAATGTTTCATTATAGAAAGGGGTTGTTTCCAGTAAGAGCTAATGATGAAAATTGGTGATAGCTTACTCTGGTTCTGTCCTGATATGGATTGAATGGGAGTTTAAATTTTTTTTTTAAAAAGCGCTTTAAAATCTTTTGGGACAGCCTGAGTTGAAATCCCTGACCAGTAAGCCTTAATCATACATGGGCTGCTTGGAGAACATGTCTGCTTAGGCCTGTGTATGAATATAGTGTTCTGCAATGTAGTGTAAATTTTGACTTGAAAACAGGTATGTTCTCCATTCATCCTTCCACTGTCCCAGAATTCATCTCTTCTGAGCCTTCAGTCTTTGTGGCCAGTTACTGTATTTTACCCTAGTCCAGCTGGAAAGTGCCTTCTGTAGTATCCATCTATTACAGCAGGAGACTGTGATTGCAATCAGTTACTCCCAGGCCACTTCAACACCACCTGATGAGAGTGAAGAGTACTTCAGGCATGCTGATCTCTTTCACTGCCCTCTCTCTTGCTGTGGGCTTTGCAAAACTGCTGTGAGTTGTGTGTGCTTGATTCTGTGCAGCTGCTGGACAGCAGGGAGAGGAGAGCAGCGGCTGCTAGGGCTGGAAGTCATTTGTGCATTCACTGTGCCTGAGACAGGAGGACCTATTTACATGGCCTATTTAAATTTTGCAGGCAGCTAGCATTTCAATGTTTTCCATGGAACTAGCAAATCTCAGTGTTTTTAGCCAATTTATCAGCGTGTTTCCCCCATTGGGGACAGCATGGTATCTAGTCCCAGCGAGAATTCGTTAGTGGTGCTGCTCACGTTTCGCATGAGAAAATGCTTGCAGTGGTAGGTGCCAGTAGCTGTTCCAGTGCTTCGTTCCAGTGCTTCATGCCAGTGCTGTTAGGTATGCTAGGTCTGCTGGCATCTGATGGAGTTCACTAGCAGGGATTTCTGATGTTGGACACAAGGAAGCCTCCTCCTTGGTTCATGGTGCCTTGTGATTTGTGTAGTTCAGTACCAGAAGCCTGGGGATGTCCAAACTGACTGCAGCTGTTGCAGTCCAATTCTGTCCTGTTTTCTTACATCCCTCTTGGCCATTCTTTTATCCATCTCTCCCTTGGCTGCATTCTTTTTGAATGCCAGAAGGAGTGTCCCAAAGACAGCTATCTTTCAGGGACTTTTATGATGGGCTGACAGGGTCTTCACCAGGCAAAAACATGATTCAGAATGTGTGTGAGGCTAATATACTAAAAAGCAACTGGAGTATGAATGATCTCTAAATTACCAGATTATTGGAAGTTCATGCCCTATCAGAGATGAGCCAGGTCCCTCTGAAACATTAAAGTATTCAGAGCATCTTGGTTTACTTCAGTATGAGCACCACCTCCACAATGAAGTCTCCAGAGTTCAAGTTGTTGTCTTGCTCTGTTAAATTCGCATTTACTGGTCAAGGAGCTGTTGTCAGTATTCCTCTTATGCACGGGGGACTTTTCCTTGATAAACAGCAAATGCTTCTATTTATCTTCCTTTAGAGTTACTGATTGAGCTGACTGGAAGGTTTCTAATGAAAATGTGTTTCTGCTGCTCCCCTGCAGACTGGAGTTTGTTTCCCAAGACATGCTGTGGTCTCTTCTGGTCAAAATGACAGCGTATCGCTGGTCAGACAGCCATGTTACATCATGGGACACAAAATGGATCTAGATTATCTGGTGTGTAGAGGACAAGGAGAAAGTGGGACAAACTTACAAAATTCCCCTATAGAAAACACTGCCTTCTGGGTGTTTGGCCATTCTACGGAGAAGAAGGGGGAATTGACTGAACAAATTGAAACAAAGCATTTAATTCAAGAAGGTGTAAACATTTAACTTGTATTTTTAAAACCATTAAGTAATTTAAGATGCTGATTCAAAATTTTCAAAATGTTCCCTTTCATATGTTTCCTTTGGCTTATAAAAGCCAAAATTCTGAGGTTTTTACCAGAATTGGAAAGGGAAGTAGTTACTAGAATACTGGAATTTGGTAAGGAAATCTTGTTTTCTTTACTATTTGTTAGCTCGTAGACTTAACTAACTCTTGCTAGTTGTGTTCAGGGGGAGGGGGGGGGGAATAATTTTACAAGTATGCTTAAACTTTGGGTTTCTGTACACAGAAGTTGAAGGTAGCACCAGACCTCACTGAAGGCAACAGCCTTGCCACTGGTGGAACAAGGCAGTTCCCGAAATGTGACCCATGTCAAAGGGATAAGGCCAGGAAGCAGGCCTTCTGCGAATGCTTCTTGCACTACAAGAGAGGAGCAGGTGCTGGCTATAGGACTTGTTAGACTGGGTCCCCTTTCAAAATGCAGAAGGGGGAAGAATGGCCATGTGTGGGGAGTGCTATAGGCTGGGGTATGTGTCTTTAGGTCCATGAGCAGGTCATGTGGGGAATTGGCATCCCAAAGGGTCCAAGGGAACAGCGATTGCTCATAGTGTTCATCTTTGCTTGCTGTTTTCTGCTCTTTAGTGGGAAGAACAGTGTTTCACTCCTCTTCCACCTGAGATCATTTCTGCGAAGATCATTTAATGTTTGGGATGGGATTGATTTCACTGCTGATGATGGCTGTAAAAGCAGCAAACTAAGAAATGATATGCTGTAACGACTGTAACTATAGGATATTTATACATTCCATCTGATTACTCAAATGTTACTTGGCACTTTATTCCATGAGTGAGTGATTAGATGATAAACTTCATATGCAAAAAATTTCAGCATCTGCACCCATTATAAAGCTGCTATATCTTAACATTGCAGAAGAGGGTGAATATGTTTGGAGGTGATGCCAGAGAGGTAGAGGGAATGCAACTCCGATTTAGAAGCTACAGGACCTGGGTTCTGCTGATTTCTGCTGTGATGGCAAGCAGTTCCCCCTGGGCCTGGATTTTAGCCAGTGACAATGGCATTTGCAAAATGTCCGGTAAGGAACAGTTCTATCTCTGGGAGATAAGTTAGCTAACACATGTGGGTGGTAGTTTCCAAATTTTTTTCCCCTTGGGCAGCTTGTTCCATAAAGAGCAGAGGTAGGGTTCCCTGGGGAAGAGAGAGAGAGCGGTTGTTGGATCAGGATCCTAACATAAACTTGTTATGGGACACCTGTTCTTTTGTCTATATCTTCAGAACTGTGTGTCAATGTATGGTTTTTAAATCCAGTGAGCAAAATATTGATGTGAGGTAGAAGACAGGAGCCAGTAGAGGTTGGTGAGCCAAATCAGGTGCAATGTCATGGCCTAAAGCTGTGGCAGAAAGTGCCAGTTACTGATGAGACCACCACAACACACCTGTATGCTTCCTGCCCCATGCTTCAGCAGGAATCTCAGTGGGCAGCCTTAGATTTCTTTTCCCTTTTCATCATGCCTCTGCAGCTTGATTCTCTGTCTAGTTCCAAAAATGTAAATTTCGCTTGCCCTGCCGTTACTGCCTCTGCAAAGGTTACTTCCCAAGCACATAATGCTGCAGGTGTTTTCTGCAAAGGTCTTTATATGAGATTTCAGTAATAGCTCAGTTTCTGTTCTGGCTGCATTAGAATGAGCCTGCCTTATGGAAAAGTTTTCATACTAGTCTTAGTGTCCTGACTTTGATTACAGTTGTAGATTTCTTTGTCTTTTTCAGAGAAATTTGTGAATGCTTCACCAGATGCCTACACAGCCTTGATACCAATCATGCAGGGTGAGCTGTAGGAAAATCGATGCATCACTTGTCTTGGCAGTTCCAAAAAGGAGATAGTTACTGAAGTTAGAAATACAGTAGCTGTAGGTGTGTGTCTCTCTCAATACGCTGCAGACTTCTAGTGAAACAATGTATTTGCCTCAGGGTACAGTTGCATTGCTACAGATGAAGTCCAAAGAAGTGCCCTGTGTCTGAACTGCTGTCTGATACCCATCATGGTTTTACTGTGGTTTTGAGAGTTGTCATTATAAGCTTCAGGACTTTTTTTTAAAACCATCTTTCTCTCTCTATACCCATTTGTTGATTATTAGAAATGGAGGCATACAGCATGGCCAATGTTCTGGCCTGACAAAAAAACCCTCTTCTTATTAGACTTGGAAGTATGGGAAGGTAAGGGGCCCAAAGTAGCAGAAAATGGCCTAGGGTTAGCTTGGCTTTGATAAACTCAGGCCAGCGATGAGATTGTTCCGACTTCTGCTACCTGGTAATTACAGAGGGTCGGTGTATAAGATGAGTTGCTGATGTCTAGGGTATTCTGCTCTCACTTTCCTCCACAGTCCCCCTCTATTAATTCAGAGCTGTTGACTTAAGATAGTTTGAAGTCCATGCTGCAGCTAAAGCAGTCTCTATCTCATCTCATTCTGCATTTGTGGTGTTGATATGACTTCTTAATGTTTCTTATGTTTCGATCCTCTCCTCTGGAAAGAAGAGAAGTTAGAGTTCCCTGTAAAAGTGGGCAAAGTTTACTTTTTTTCCCCCCCTTCAAATCCCTTCTGAAATTTTCTTATTGAGGTGCTTTTAAAAGCAAAGCTCCAAACTTGAATGCTTGGAAGTGAGGCAACAAGTATGCTAGGCAGAAACACAAGGAAGTTAAATATTTAAAGCTTTGAGCTTAAAACTCAGTTATATTCATTCTCAAACAGGAACCAAATCTGGACTGTTAAGTTTAATTGTTTTTTTAGATTGGCACTTCATCCAGACCAGTGAGTCTCAGGCTGCTCAAAATGTTCTTTTTGCTTTTGTGTAATTTACCATCTCTTTATGTCCACCTTTTAACTCTGACTTTGCATATGGATATTAAATCCTTCAGGCAGAGACTGTTCTTTGTCTTTGTACAGCACTGTAATATCATGAAGCCCTGCCTGTGATGGCTTCCTATGCTCTGTGCTAATGCATGCTGGTCTGACTGTTACCAAATTGTAAGGCAGGCATGTCCTCTTTACCTAATAATGTGCATTGGTCAAGGCAGTGGCTCTTGGCAGCACCAATACTTGTTCAGCACAGCTGGATGTGAGTGGGACAGCCTAGAAAGGATGGATGCATGTCATGAGGGTGCAGGTGTGCTTGTTTTTTTGGAAGTAGTCTTCATCCCCACCTAGTTCAAAGGGTTCCATGTTGTATACCCAAGTGTGTTTCTCTTCTTAGCTGCCCTTTCCTTGCTATTGAGGACTGGCAGTAGTACCTGCTGTGTTGCTCTCCCTGTGAAATGTCAACGAAAGCAATTCAACTCTTATACTGACTTGCTCCAGCTAAAAAATGTCAGGAAAGCATTCCTTACCATCAAAGCTTGCCTTTGTAAGAAGAGCTGGCTGGTGAGTAGACAAGTCAAAGATTACTGATACAGAGCGATCAATTGAAGAGCTGTAATTCAATCAAATGGTTCTGCTGGTATCATAAACCATGAGAGCAGCACTCAGTCCATTTTAGAGATCATCAGAGCCCTGTGACTGAGTTAATACAGACTCAGCGATCGATCAAACACTCTCTCCCTTACCTCCCTTTAACTTACCATCCTGCTGTCTGCTTTTCCATTTCTCCTGTTTGTCCTCTGCTCCTCCACCCTAAAATGCTATCTGCTTTTAATTTCACTTGCCACCTTTCCCTCCTTTTTACACCACCCTCCTTCTGCTCCCACTTTCTGCTCAGCTCATCACTCCTGTGAGCCCAGCCTGATAATCCATGACAGATGTGTAACAAGGCTGGCAGATGCTTTGTTGTTAAAGGAAGGGGGCTCTTTAGTGTGTCAGTTCTGGCAGAGTGTATTTTTTTTTTCCATCTTGGGACATCAAGAATTCATTTTGGGGGGGGTCAGGAATACAGATTAGGGTTTTTCTTGTTCAAGAAGGTTGTGGTCTCTGTGTGTGTCTCTGTTATTTCATTAGAATCATAAAGGGAATATCTGTCCAGGTGATGGGCTCATAAACACTATTAATGCCACTTAGATCTTCATGTATTTTTCATGAGGTGAACACATGGCTGTAGATAGCAGACACATGCCATCTATGCAGTGGCATAAAAATTTTAATTTGCTGGTGGGCAGCATGTCCTATGACTGGCAAGGGGTGCTTGGCCTTTTTATTTTGTTCTTAATCAGAACTTTTATTACTTGACATTTTGGGGTTGACTAGGTGCATCTGCTGTCCAACATGATTGTGCAAGTAATGCCTGTGGTCACTTGGTAAAACGGCTGTGTGCATGTGTGCCCCTAGCTGTGCTGAGCCACTTCCTGGGGGAATTGGTTAGCCAACTGCACATCGGTGTGAAGTGACAGCATCAAGTGGATACTTAAGCTGTGGCAGGATGTTACTGTAAGAAAGAGGACCAATTGGCTGGTGTGTGAGTGTTGGATGTTGCCTATTCCCATGAGTGAGCAGACCGGGGAAGAGAGTCCTTTTTATGGCTGTGATTTGGCATTCAGTGTAGGCCATGGCTGTAAGACTGGGGGGTCTGTTACTGGCTACAGGGGAAAAAAAAGGGAAATGAGCAGATCCAGGCTGCTAGTAAAACCTTAGATGCAGAAGACTTTTTTTATATAGTTCAGGTCCATGTTCACTGTGATTTTGGGTGCAGAGCCACACTGATGTACTATTAGCATTTGGCTTAGTGTTTTGCTGTTTTTTCTTTTTCTGCTTCCTTTTTCTCAATGTGCAGCAGGAAAGCCCAGCTCTTTCTTCATCTGTGGGTGGTACATATTCATCAGTCTAGCTCACCAGATCAGAACAATCAGCAATTGACCGTATGTTGAAAACAGACACGCTCATTAATTTTAGGAGCCAATGTTCACTAACCAAAATGGCTCATAAACTACCCCAGGGGAGCGGAGCGAAGATTGGAAATTCAAGATGTGGCGCCTTTGCGGCAGAGGGACTGCTGGTCCCTTTCTCATCTCAGCCCTTCAGTGATCATCTGGGAGCTGCTCTGGTGCAGAAGGGCAGCTCATGCGTGGTGTGTGTGGGCCCTCTTCCTCCTGCCTGTGTCCCTTCACCTGCACTCAGCACTTAGATTAGAAGAGGTGGGCTGTAGTGGTGGTGTGGCAGCTGGCAAGGAAAGCACAGCTTGGTAGCCTCCTGGAAAGTGAACTGCTCTTGTTGGGATATAGGGAGCAACCATCCTTTGGGTCCTCTGCAAATTAAATGACAGTCCGGTTAGATCCACAGTGCAGTCCCCTAGGCATCAAACTACAGTCACTGCTGAAGTAGGAATATCAAGCCACAGCCACCTCAGCTTGTTTAAGCTATTCTGGTAGCTTTGAGTTAGAGATCTCTTTGGTGTTCCTAACACTGAAGACTTTTCCCACCCCCACACACTTCAGAACTTCTGTTCTCTTTCAAGTTTTTCTTTTTTTTGTTCTTTTGTTAAAATCATTTCTCTTCCTTCAAGCCTTTCAAAGCACTTCTGAGGCTTCTCAGTCACACAAAGAACGCTTTATGGGTTGAATTCCTAGTTGTATTCCTTGTATTTCTAGCTATTTCATGTTTCATGTAATATAGGCAAGGTTTCTAGCAGTGACTGGTGATTATGTGCCATTCCATGAGACAGCTTGCCCACCTTGAGACCCCATAAAGAAGTTTAATTATCGAAATGAGATGAGCCCTCATTCTTTAAAAAATACCTTTTAGTTGTTTTAAGGCAGACTTTGAAAAACGTGTATGTGAGGGTTGGGAGAAGGGAGGTGAGATCACAAATGACCTTGTCATCTCTAAAAATTTCATACTTATTTAAGGTAAGGGGTGTGTTTTAGCCACTGGGATAGAATTAGAGTTACACTAATTTGAGGTCTGTGTCTTAATGCAGGATAGGCTTGGACACCTGCCTGAGAAGTTTAGCAAGTAGATGTGGAGTGCAGTGTCATATTCTGGTGGGTGTGAGTGCATTCACATGGAGCAAGGCCGTATTGGCAAGTGGCTTGCCAGCATTTTTATAGACAGTGCTGGGAGTTCAACAAGTGATTAGTGTTAATGAAATTATACTGGGAACAGTAATGGTATCATTGTACTCTGTCCATACTACAAGAAGGCAGCATTCTGTGTGTGACCAGTGAAGTACTCTGCCTTCTCACATCCTGGCTGACAAGCAGTATGGACGTTTTTCCTGAATTATTCAGTTAGAATACGCATCTGAGCAATATCTAATGAAATCAAGTGTGTCTGTGTGGGGGTGGAGAGCTGTCAGCATTTATCGCAACAAAAGGAATTAGACATCAGAGGGCTTTGTCATGAACTTGTTTGTCTGTCTCATATCCCAGAAAGAGAAACTGCTTTTTATTAGTGCTTTCCTAATTTTTTTGATCTCCTTCTTCCAGTAAAAGTAATTCCTGCAGAAATAACTTTCCTCCTCTTTTCAGAATTGAGTAGGAGTTGGGGAAAAATACTTGCGAAGATTCCTGACAAAATGGTGAAAAGAGCGCATAAAGTTAAAACAGTTTCCCAGAACTTTGTGTTAGAAGCTCATCTGAGTGACAAAAAACTGAAGACTTCAACACAGATTCAGTCTCCTGCCTCGAAAATACTGAATTTTTAAAAATGGCTTGAAAATGATAGAAATATGTAATAAAACTTCAGGGGGTTATGAAGATTGAAGAAACTTGCAGGTCAGTGGATTTGTTGGAGGAATAGAAAGAATAAATCCAACTTACTCTTTTAAAAGTTGTGTGCAAACAGTCACAATGTGTCTGTCTTGTTCAAGCCATTTCCTTTCTTCTTTATCACATAACTACATTGTCAGTGGTGATCACATAAGTGGAGTTACTGGGTAAACAATTTATAGGTAATAAATGTGAGGTGAAAAATCATGACAGTTCTGGAAGCATCTTTTCTTCATTTAAATTTGACCATATTTGAACCTGTTGTTGTTCACTAAACTTCAAAGGTTGTCTGCAGTGCTCAGTCAAATTTGTGTACTCGGGGTGGTGAAAATGATTCGAACTTCTAAAAGAAGCCTGGCAAATTCAGCTTCCTGTTCATGTTGTTGAACTGTTGATGAGCAGATCATCATTTCCTCACCCTCCCTCAGTTTATCGGCTGGTTGAGATTATTCAGAGAACTTCTGTGAATAAACTTGGTCTGTTGTTAATTTGTGAATGATTTGTCTGATGTTCAGTTTGAGCCATGTATGTAAGATCTGGCTGGACACAATAAGCCATGTGCTCTTCTTCCTGCTTCCTAATTGGATAATTAGAGTGCAGTCATGGGTGGCATGATAGATTTTTCTGAAATTGTAAAGAGCGTTCAATGTTCATCACTAAGTACAGCTCCAGCAATTTCTTTTATGGCAGGAAAGTTGTTTCTGATGATATCACTAACCAAAAAGAAGATGCTGTAGTGCTGAAAATAAGTGTCAGACTCTGTAGGTCAAAAGACTGGTTTCAGTCCTGAGGAGGATGTCTTCTCCCTTCTCTCCAGACTTACTGGAGGCAAGTGGAGGAGTAACTTCATCTTAAGGACAGGAGGAGCTTTATTTCATGGTTTGTTCAGGCTCACTGTGACTCACAGGTCTGAGTCAGGTACAGCTGAGCTCTTGACATTGCATATTGATCTGGTGCTCCTTCAGCCTTCGCTGTTCTTAACGAGATGAGCTGGTAAGCAAGTCTTGAGCAGGGCAGCAGTGCTCAAGTTCTGGTATGTGAAAGTATGAAGGGCAGGGGCAAGCAAGGGCAGTTGGCTGGGTGGGAAATGCCACTGTAGCTGCTGTATTTTTCACACATGCTGTTCAAGCGGTGCTGCGGGCATCTGCTTTGGTAAAGACGTGGACTCAAACTGGGATAGCTTTTGCTCAACTGAACCAGGCAGAGGCCTTCTACCATGCAGACAGTTTGTGTGAAGGTGTGCTTGGTGTCTCGGAAATGGGGGTGAAGGGCTGCAGAGATGGGCAGGTCAGTGCAGCCTCTGTAACCCTGCTGCCACTGATTGGGTCTCAGCTGACAAGTTGTTTGATGTCCCATTAATGAATAGTGGAATTGCTTGGCTTCCTTATTTGGTAATCTGTGAGTAGAAATTTAATTTTTTTTAAGGGATGTTATGACTCAAGATTCAGCTTGGCTTTGAAGATGAGACCTTAGGGAGTCCCTAAGTCATCTTCCATAGCCAAGGCATCTGTCCCACTAGGACGAAAGTTAACTTTGTGCTCAGAAGCATCTGTGACCTCATGCAGGCACTCATCACATCTGTTTTGATCTCTTATGGCTTAGCTGTATGGTACCGTGGAGATAGGTGGGGGGGATTGTTCCAAGTATGACTGGAACTTAATGTAGTGTTGTAAATGAGCATACTACTAATCTATATGATGGTATTGGAATGCAGTCATGTTCCTTTTTCAACCAAGCATTTCCTTTGCTTCCCTTCCTCTACTGTCTATGTATGTTGACAGGAGGCTTTCATTGAGCTGCCCACAGTGACACCCAGGTCTCTCCCCTGAGTGGTAGCAATTAATTTAGGCTGCAGGTGTTAGTGTGTGGACAGTTCAAACTGTTTGGCTGCGTTACTTCCTATTTTTCACAGAACTGGATTTTCTATTATGCTGTAGGTATGTCCAGCTTGATCAGAGACTTCTGAAGAGTCTTATCTTGCAATCCAAACTAGATGCATCTTACTTGCAGAATTTTTTTCACATTGGTAATGATTTGTAAAAATAAGCAAGTAATAGACAGAGGAAGAATAGCCTGTTTTGAGAGTTATCATACACTACATTGCACTTCAGACATAATGGAAGTGTTTGGGGTCCATTTTGTCTTCCTTATTTCTGACTAAGTGGCAGTAGCATATGAATCTTAAAGACTATTAGATTTTGTTCTTAATGCTGTTCTAAAAACGTGAAATGAATGATATTCTAGTCATTGGTATACACTAGCTCATCAATAACTACCTTTATTTTAACTTCTCTAAATTAATGGAAAAACAATTTTCAACCCTTGTTTTTTGAAACTGCCTAGAATTGGCAGTTTCAAGAAGCTCTCACTTAAGGAAACACATTATTGTTAGCTTAACTTCTGTCCTTCTGTGACTGGTCAGGTAGCTGTTACATTAGACTTGCTTCCCTCTTTGATTTCCTTTATCATGGAACGTGTACTTTTTCTGAAAAGAAACCTTGTGTTATAACTAAAATATTTGAAGCTTTGTTTTCATCATGACAGATGCTAAACTATGACTCCATGCTTTCAGTGATGTTATGTCACTGGATACTGTGTGAGTTGGGACTATTGTTACTCCAGTGGCCTCTGTGTTAGTGTTTTTACTGCCATAACTCTACTGAAGTCGTTGGAGCTGTGCTAGAAGAAAACTTGGCCCCAGTCTATCCTTCTTGAATACTTTATAACCAGGTAATACAATATCCCATTGATTTCCCTTTTTGTCATTTCTCCATGTTTTGCAGTCAGAAATGCCTGTTGAGTTATGATCCCATTCTTTTGCTAGGAATTCTGTGCTGCTTCTCAATTTGGTACAATAGCTAGCCTTCCATATGTCTTATTTTTGGCGCTCTGCCTTTTAGTCCCTTAACAAAGGGAAACTTAGGAGACCATTTCCTGTGTGTCTCTTTTGCCTCACTCACTGTTTGAACATGCTGGCTGATTTCAACCAGAAGTGTCAGAAAGTTAGGTGATTAAAATGTTTTATCCTCTACGTTTTATGAAAGTAAATATGTAGCTATTCAAAGTAACGCTGCTGAAAGAGAAGCTGCAAAGTGAGCTCTGTTATTCTGTTCTCTGCTGCAAAATTCTTGCAGAAGAAAACCCAGCCCTGGTGAAAGCTTCAGTCAGCGCTTTTACCCAGGACCAAAAAGATTTTTGAGATGCTTGGCTTGATTCAGTTCTGTTGCCCATGGTTTAAGGTTCTTAATATGTAGTCCTGATGATGTCCATGAAGCTCACTGTTGTCCTCCTGCTACTGAGATGCAATTTGCCATTCCCTGAATAGAATGAAGGGCTCTCTTCATCTGTGGTTCCCAGATTGCTTTCTCTGACATGAATGCCCATAACATCTCAGTCTTTCCTCCCACCAGGTAACTTAGTGGGTTCTTGTGGCGGCTGTCAGGTGCTCTTTCAGTTCAAGTGGAACCCCCCTTGTTTCATTACAAGCATCACCTTCCTGTGGAATCAGTAATTGTTCTTCTTGCACCTGTGATAGCCTTTTTCACATGTTGTCATCTGCACATTACAACTTCAAAAACAATCCTTCTCCGGTGCAATGGAGTTTTATTGGAGATGTTGCAGTCCCAATCTTTTCCAGAGTCTTGTCAGTCCATTTTCTTGTCTGTCTGTGTAATAAGACAACTAAATACGAAACCAGAATCAACACTCATTAATGAGTTGCCTAAGCATTGTGTTACAAGTCACAGCTCTGATGCTAGGAAGTCAAAGAAGCAGATGTTTTTCATGTTTATCATAAATACAGCTTACCATATTTCTGAAGATCAAAGATTGTTGCTTCTTTCTTCATTATCTGTGTGAGGGGAAAATTAACCAAATCTCGCTGTTGGAAGCCAAATCCCAGCTAAAGAATTTGTCCTGTCTCCTCTCCCCCAGTTTCTTATTCATTAGTACCTGGAGCACTGGAGGGACTGGCTCTGAAGTGTGAGCTGTCATCTCAATAATATCCCCATAAGCTGTCTCTATAAATAATTCTGTCTTTCTACTAGTTCAGCAACTCAAGCCTTGGCAAGAAATGCAAGATGTTTTAGTTTACCCTGCCAGGTGGCCCTGAAAGGAAATTTCTGGATGTAAGTGATGTTTGGTTCGACTCAGCACTAGGGCAGCTGCAAAGGACTAATCTCTGACCTTAATTTTCAGAGAATGCTGATAGAGGATTGGAAGATAAGCAAAACAGGGAGCTCAGAATGACAGTAGATCAAGAGAGGACCCAGGTACAAGGAAGTGCCTGAAGGGGGAGAGGGGAAAAGGTAAAAAGCGTGAGGCAGCAAAGATAAATAAAAGCAGGGAGGGAGGAGGTAGTGAGGAGAGCTGAGTTTTCATCAGTCTTCGGCACTGCAGCAAGTCAGGAGGCTTGGGTTAATGGAGTGTCTGGGTAAAGGCTTGGCCTGCTCAACAAATGAAGGAGAGATAGAAACCATCAAAAGGAACAAGAGGAGGAAATGAGGAAAGTACAGGCTGTAATTCATGGATGGAGAGACAGGAGAAGATGAAGTTCTAGGAGGATTGCAGTAAAGGGATGTTGGAGCAATGGAGTGAGTGGAAGAAGGGCAAGGAATGAATAAAATGATGGAAAAGGGGGCAGAAGAGCTTATGACAACTTAGAACAGCTTTAAAAAGGTCATATATGCCCTCTGGGCTCCTAGCCACACAAAAGCCAGAGAAGACTCTCATGGTAGATAAAGGGATGGTAGGATTGAACACAATTTATAACTTGCTTGTTATCTGGGAATGGAAAAGAATATCCCACCCCTGTAGGGTTGTTGAGGCACTGGGAAAACTGGTGCCTGGGTTTCTCTTCTCTGTCAAGTGAGAGGAGAGGTGCCAGATGCATGTTTCTATTCAACCCAGTGGTGCTGGAAGGGTTTGTGAAGGAAGAGATCAGATCTCTTGAAAGGAAAAAAAAAGGCTTGTTGCATTGAAACCCATGCTTTTGTGCTGCCTTGTCCACTGGCGTGTGAGAAGCGATGGAGAGACCAGAATATTCCTGTAATCTGGCATTTGGGTGATGCTGTCTGTGGCTTCGATAACTTATTACTTTGCCTCTTTAAGGACAAATGACTTAGGTTTTGTCTAATTTGTGTATGAACTTGAGAGCACTATGAGCTTTGATAAAAAGTTTTAAGATAAAATCACCTTGTGTCAGGTCTTGGTCTGGTTCTTTAAGAGCTTTGTACATGTCTCCTCAGGGGAAGGTGTACTAACTACTAATCTTGCTGTTAAGAACAGGTACAGTGAGAGGTACGGTGCTATTCAGTGATGCCACACTGTGGCTGTCTACATACAGCTAGAAATTCCCCTAGATAAGAGGGGATGGAGAGGTTGGTAAATCTGTGACAGCGTTCATTTGTGGTTCTTGCAGCCAGCCCTGTTGGGGCTCAGCAGGTTGAGAACCATGCAACATGCAAACATGATTTGTACCTTCAGCACGTGGGGACAAAGCCCTCCTCTCCTTCCCCCAGTATAATCAGGATTACAGCTTTCCTTGCTTCCAGTTCTGGTGGAGTGGAGGAGATAGGGTTTTGAGATGGAAATGGATTGAGAAGTTGTTGGGTATCACAGTGCTATTCCTATTATTGAATGTCTGTCTGCTTCTGGGATACTGGCAATCCTTTTTACTCTCACAGCAAGCCCTTCGTGCTGATTAGCCATATGGACACTTTGAATTTGGAAAACAGCTGAGTGAAGAGGTCTGAAAAACTGAAGTTGTTTTCCAGTATTCTTGGGGCTCTGCCCATCTGTGGTTATCTGTAGGTCAGACCCGCAGCTCCAGCAACTTGCCCTCGGTGGAGGCCAGGAGTGGCCAGATGTTGTCTGGGATGTGTACCAGTTAACCAGAGAGAGAAGGGAGCTCTTGCTGAGATGCTGCTTCACAAAGCAAAAACTGGAATGCTGCTGACGTTTGGCAGAAAAACTCTCTCTGAATGTTCCTCTGCCAGAGAAGGTATTATCACAGGTACTACAGAACTGTGGTAGCAGACCACTTTGCCATATTTGTAGGACTAATGACAATCCAGCTGAGATGAGGCTTTAGCTTTTGCTGCTTTTATTTCCTGGGAGGATTTTTGGGTAGGTGGGCAACTGAGCCATGTGAGCCTGGTAAGCCAACTATGTGGCAGGCAACTTTTATACTAAGGTGTGTACTCATGCCTCAAGAGACTTGTGTGTGTATATCTGTGGGCACAAGTCCCTACCTGTGTAAGCATATAAATCATCTTCCCTTCTGTAGTTTCTTGTTCTGAAAATCTGTATGTGCTCCCTAGAGAAGGGGGAAGGCAAACAGGATTGTCTGGTGAGGTTGCCGTGGTTTCTCACCAGTGCCTGAGGGCCTTTGCAAGTGACTTCTGCCCAGCTTCGTGTCCTTACCAGGCTCTGTGGGAAATAACAGGCTACCAAGTCCGCATGCTGCCTTATTTCTGGAAGAATGTACTTCTTCAGCTCACTGTCTGAATGCCTGGCACTCTTTCTGATGACTCCCATTCCATCAGTAAACTACCCTAATGTGATCTCCTGCATGTGGTTCAAGGTTTTAAGCTGGTCTGTCCCCTCCAGAGCAGGTGAGAGGGGGAAAAAGTGACCTCATCTGAAACTTCAGTGGTAAGGTTTTTACTGATGAGGAGAGAAAATAATATACTGTATCTCCTCTTTCAGTGGCTTGTTAACAGGCTCTGAGTAGGATTTTGATCTTGAGCTGTGGTCTCCCTAGTGTTCTTTGTGTGGTTGTGTTCACTTGTGCCTGCTTCCCTTACAAGATGGTCTGAGCTATGTATCTTTTGTCATTTTGATCCTCACAGTGCCCTAGGGAACTGAGGGGGTGCCTCTCATCGCTGGTTCATGGATGGGCAGTGAGGGCACCGATACAGACTAATAGCATGTGTGTCTTGAAGACCAAGATCTGAGCACTTTCTGTATAAGTTGGCTCCCAAATCTGGAACCCAAGTCTCCTGTCCTGTCCTATCAACGTCATAATCGGTGGCTCATTATCTCATGCTTACTGCTGCCTACTGTATTTTGGCCTCTGTTTCCTTCATGAAACCACAAAATCATTATAATGGACAATGAGCTGATAACAGGCATGTAGTAGGTGCTCTGTTTCCTCTTCCTGACAGTCAGTGTTCATCTTATTCCTTGAAGCAGAAGGGCTCTGACTGCGTAGTCCCCATTGAAGCTATAAAAAGTGGCAAAGCTACAACCTACCCCCGCCAATCTCACAGGAGCAGTCAATGCTTACTTAACCTTTAGTGACAGGTGACATACTTCAAAGAGAAACAATACTTTGTGGGTAATGGTTTATTTATTTCTTGAACAGCAAGCTGTAAATTCACCTATTTATGGAAGCCGCATTTCTTGCCTATTGTTCAACTGTTGCTCAAAAGCACCGTTCTGTTATCAGTGTGGATGTCAAATAGTCACAGCTCTGTCAATTTGATGTCATGTCTTCTGTGTAAGGAACTAAGGTTTTGTGTGCGCACGTTTGCATTTGTAGAGAGTATGTGTGAATGAGATGGAGAGGGAGGCAGGGAGGGAAGGGCACCATCTTTCAGTCAGTCCTTCACCCCCTGTCAAAACTGCAAGGGGGTGCCACCTGCTTATTTTGGATGCTAGTGTCTCTTTCATGAAGCCTGACACCCCCCTCCATTTTCTGTGGAGAAAGAGATGAAGCAAGTGCCAAAATTTGTGGCCGTCAGCTCAGTCGGTACAAATCAGCGTAGCATCACTGACTATGAGCAAAGGCTGTTCCCCTTTCTGTAAACCAGCCTGCGGAATGGTTGTGTGTGCACGCACCTGTGCTGGTGCACTGAAATGTTTTCTCCAGCAGTGTTTCATTTTTGGTAGTTCCATTGACATGGAGGTAAAGCGTGTAAGGCATTCGTTCAGTTCACCACATGACTTCATCCTTGTCTTGGGAGATCACGTGAGAAGCCATGGAGAGACTTTCAACTGGGTTATGTTATCTTGCTTATCTCTGCTTCTGAGGCTGTGCCTGACTGAAGGAAAACTTCCATACCCGTAGGGGTGCTTAGTCCTCAGCGTTTGAAAAGCTTCATTTCTCTTCATATTTCCTCTTAAATATTTCTTGCTGTCCCATAATGGTTCTGAACTTCCTCCTTCCCTCTGCTGTGGTGCCTCAGTACCTCCATTCAATGTATGGAGGTTTTTATAATTCAGCAGTGTCCAAACAAGCCTTTAATTTTTCAGGCATTCCTGGATGTGCAAATGACCATTTGCATGTGAAAAATGAGTGCACCCACAACTCTGCAGCTACCCATAAAATATCTGAGAGTACAAAATTGGAGGCTGCAGTACGCAATTTAGCACAGTGTCTTTGTGCCCTGTTCTGTTCAATTTATTGTTGGTGAAGCATGCACCTATGCATAAAACTGAAGTTGTACATGCATTTTCACTCTAAATGCTAAATTTCAAATAGAGCTGGCTAGGACTTTTGGTTGTGTACTTCATTCATCAGAAATGAGTATTCTCTTTGACCCAAGTGATTTGTGAAGTATTCTAGCCCCAAGCCCCCTCCCTCAAACTGAAGAATTTAAATTTTCTGCTTCAGCTTTTTCAGAAAGTAAGTATCTTTTGCCTCAAATAACTTGACACTTTTATTGATGTTTCATTCTGTTAATTATTCTAAGGAAAAAAGGGAGAAACAAGGATGAAATGACATTGACTGAAAGCATTTGTTGGTATCTGTGGTAGAGCATCTTGGCAAGAAGATTCAGTGTTTCGGATAAACTGTAAATAAAAGATATTTCTCGTTGGCCAAAAAGAAATCGATTAATGCTGAATAATTCATTCCCAGACAACACTGCCTGCAGATAAAAACAGGTTGCTGAGGTGCAAGGGCAACCACATGGGATCTGCACAGATCAGCTTAGGTTTGACAGAGCTTAATACCTCTGCTGCAATATGAATGCAGCCAGGCTGGCTCCCAGTCGGAGCTGGTTCCCTGCATTCAAGCAGTGCTCTTCCCTGGGAAAGTGTGCTTTGCCTGGGCAGGAGATGTGGTACAGAAGAACTCCAGTGTGTCAGCTTGGGAATGGAAGCAATGATACTGTTGGTGTTGTCTTCTCTCCAGGATCTAGCTTCCTGTTACCTTGCCCAATGGAGAATTGATTATTTGCATGTCTCCATTTTAAGGCGATTGTGATGTTTTCGTTGGAAATTGAGCATCTGTCTTGTCAGCTTCTGAACTCTGTTTGGAGGAAAGTGATAAACACCCCAATCACATCTAAAAATGGCAATAATGTCTTAATTTACAGTATCAAGAGAATTCTCATTTGTCACGTGCTGTCCGGTTTGTGAATGGATTTAGTTTAACTTCTTTAGAGTGCACAGAAATCATGATTTACCTGGACTCAAGCTGTTGGGAATTAATATGCTCATGAAAATCTTGGCAAAGCAATGCTAGTATAAACAGTAAGACCACAGCTATTCGCAGGCAGCATGTAAGTGTGGGGGATGATCAGGTGCCTCGTGTCCCATGAGTGCGGTCGGTGCTTGCTTACCTCAACTGTGATGAAGCTTCTCAGAGTAGCTGTTTGTTCAGCATTTTAGTACACATCGCAGACAATCATGCAGAGATGAAATGGAACTTGTGTCCAAAAATCTCTGCTTCTTTCGTGGAAGAAGTTTTGTCTATTTTAAGTCTCCCTTCACACTTAGGATGGCTCAGAGAATTGGGCTGCGGCTCCGTGCAGAGGGTCCTGGTCGCATTACTGAGTTCTGTGTACTTCTGGACAAGCCACTGCATCCTATGTGCCTCCGAGCCCCTCACAGCCTTGATCTGCCCTGAGCACACAGCAGGTTTTGCAGAGGTTGGGAGTCTCTGCGTGGCCAGTGGCTGGCACAATGGGGCCATGGCTAGCAGGGCTTACTCCAACATAAATAGTACCCTGTTTTGCTGACTAGCTGTGTACTCAGGGCCCTGGTGCTGTGAGAGCCACCAACCATGCACCATAAGAACAGCGCCTAATCTTTGGGTTTGCTGCCTCTCTTCCCTCAGCCCTACCCCACTGTGTAATCACACTAATTCATTGCATCGTATGGCCTTTCGACTATTAACTCTGCATGAGGTGTAGCCATGCTCATGCACTTAGTTTATAAATAATAATGAAGAGGTGAGAGCAGAACCAGTAGGGGATTCTGCCCAGTCAATTGCTTTAAAGCAGGAGCAGTGCAATCCCCCCCCTTCTTTTTTCCAAACAACTTTTTACAAAAACATACTTAAGTCAGTTGAAACTCTCATGCATTGAAATTGTGAAAATACCTTTGGGCCGGGTATGGAGAAGGGGGTGCAAGAAGTAATTCAGGGAAGTAGAAAGGTGATCAAAGTAAAATTTTGGGGGGTTATTTAAAAAATAATCATTTAGAAAGGAATGGAAACTTTGTTTTTTGAAAGTGTTAGAAATTCTAAAACAGAGCATTTTATTCCCAATGCAGCATTTCATTTCATCCAAACAAATTAATTTGGGGGTTTCATCTGATTCTTTTTGCTTTTTAACTTAAACTAGACTTTTTTGTATGCTTTTTAGGGCAACCCAAAAATAACTTATTTTGATTTGCTGGCAAACAAAAAAATCAATTATTTCCACAGCTCTAAATTGCACTTTTATGAAAGACAAATGCTCTATTGCTGTCTGTCAATGTGTTGCTCATGAAGGAATTTCTTTGTTTATCCACTTTTCTTTTTTAAAGAAGCAATGAAATTCAACAAAAAAGACATGGATTAAAGGAACAGTGAAATGAAATGCACAGAAGTCAGGAAATGCTGGAATTACAATGTAGTCTTTAAATGCTCACAGGCTGTTCTTATTGCAGGATTTCTGCCTTGTTCAAAGAAGGGCTTAAATAGTGTATGATAAATAAGATATATGACTGCACAATGAATAATGAAGGGAAAAGGAAATATTGAATAGCCACTCATTCAGCCAGTCACAGCCATCCTGCGGACTGAATGTGGCAGGGTCCTGCAGGGGGTGCCAGGTTTGCAAAAGCATAGGAAAGCTGCACCAAAATGTGCATGCACAGGAGGCTGTGGTTAAGAGGGGGGCTGTTACACTGTCATTTGCTGACTGTGCTTCACTTAACAAATTTAACTTTTTAAAATTAAGATCACTCTGAAATTCCGTATATTGCAACATTCAAATGACTGCAAGCACTCTTGGGATTATCTGAATCAAGCCATTATGCAAAATAAGGTCATGGTCTTGCCAGTTGTTCTATGTAGGAGAGCTATGGAAGACAGTAAAGGCTTTATGTAGTCGGGGTACCTGCGTACACAGAACAAATAGATTTGCTGGAGCACACACCATATGTTGTAGGCTGCGTGCAAGACCATTTGCTAAGCTGACAGCCTCTGCAAGAACTGAACTTTGTTTCTTGCCATGTTCTTTTGGAGAGTGTTATAGAGCAGTCATATAAAGCAAGATGAAATATCTCAGAGGGCTCCTATGCTGTGCTGAGTAATGCTGCTGTTTCATAGTAACTTGGGAGCAGGAAGAAATGGAGTGTAGCCCTTTGCAGTGTTTCAGTAAAATGCAAGATGTATTTTCTGCTTGATCTTGGGATGCTCTTAAGCACAGACTCAGGGCACTCCAGAGTCCAAGCGTAGTGCTGTAGGAGAATGCCTCCGCTTAGGCAGACGTCACTGCAGGCTGTATGTTAGCAGAGATGTGCATCTGACAGTCACTGCATCAGTGTGTGTGGAATATCCTTGGGAGGACAGCTGGCCTGCCTTCTGTCTCCTAGTCTCGGATCTGTTGAATTACGGTCCACCACAGAAAGGATATTTACCACCCTTTCCCCCCTTATCTCTTTGTCAGTTACCTTGGAAAGGTAGCTTAGTGCTTATGTATGGGGAACATTACCTTTGTAAGTATGGCCTGACCACTGTAGAATGTAAGTAACCACATAAAAAAAAGTTTTGATTCAATTAAAGGCTGTCCAGCTTACAGCATCTGTACTGTAGCTTCTTTATCAGATGTTACATTTTCTCTTGTAGTTTATACCCATGCAACTTTATGCACTGTATAGAAGAAATTGTAGGACTCTTTCAAGAATGTGCAAGTCAACCAGTAGTCATCACTCACCCGCCCTGTACTTTCAGTAACCTCTTGAATGCATGGCCTGCAACTAAAAGCTTGTTTCTAGTTCTATGCTTTGAAGCATCATGCAAGGGAGGTCTGCAAAACCTTCAGCAGGCATCTTTCCCACCTCTTCTGTCTTGAAGGAAAAATAATTGTTTTTTCATCCTGAGATTTAATTAAAACCAATTCCTTCTGTCCCTCCTCTTCAATATACCAAAAGAATACCACTGACAGAACAGTCAGCCTCATGAGTGAGTATTGATTGAATGTAAAGTGCCTCCTGTATTCACATCTCAGAGTCTGGAGACTTCACCTACAGGCTGCAAATGCCAGCACATTACATGCACTAGTGCAACTTCTTCTGCAGTGCCATAGTATCATCTTTGTTGCAGAGATGTTCGCATACTGTGAGTTAGACCTATTGAAAAAGATCTGTTTTTATAATGCCAGTTACTAGAAAGGGATTTGTACTTTCATTTTAAGACTGGATTTTCCATTCAGTGGGGCTCGAGTGCTTTGTATATCTCCAGCTTGCGGAGACTTGGGAGTGAAGTTGTCCCAAGCAGGTGAACCACTCAAATAGCTCACTGCCACTAGTAGACTGCTAGTATCTTCCCAGGTGCATGTTGCTTCCACTGAACTTGTATTTGCTCTGATGCTCAGTAGATTCCTCAAGTTCATTCAACTCATAGCCCAGCAAATAAAAGCACCTGGTTTTCAGGTAGTTTAGTGAGTCAAACTAGTTGGGTGAAAGAAGGTTCGAGTGAGTGAGCACTGGAGTTAGTGCAAGCAAAGGGGCACAGCTATGCAGTGAAGAGAAGAGAGGAGCAAGTCTTCCCCTCTTGGGGCTCAGTGATCTGTTGGAGCTGCTCAAGGAGTAATGCATTCAGAGGAACAGTGGCTCATAGAGCCATTACTGGAACTTGTCCCGACATTTGTTAAAGCTTTCACAAGTTCTTATGCTGCTTGCCTATGCAATTTAATTTAGCAGTGAGTTGGCAGAACGACCTGTGTGCTGTTACATCAGGTAGTGGTTGGTTACAGGTTTGTGCGCCTTCTCTCCCCCAGCTTCATCTCTGTGGAACCTGGAGGCTTAGTGCTAATTCAGAGCCCTTGTGCATGAGGTGGTGAGAGAACACTTGGTAAGAGGCATACATTTGAAATCCCTTGGCAGATGCTTTTGGGGTTTTTAACTCTCAGACCTAAACCTTGTGGACTTTAAAGCTGCTCAGTTCTGTCAGGATTTTTTTGAATAATAGAGATGAATGCCATTGCATAGTGCTCTGTAGTGGTTAAGTCACTTTTGCCATGTTCTTTCAAAAAAAAAAAACCTATTACATACTGGCCAGGTCTAGGAAACTTCAGCTTTAAAGAGGAGAATTTTGGCAAGTTCAGTGACTGAAAATGACAGAGGAACTCTTTTGCATTCTTAACTGTAACAGATGTTTTTGCTGTTACCCTGTAAGCCAGACAGCATGCTGCAGAACTAGGAGCTACCACAAAACCTGTTCCTGCTGCTTGTTTCTTCCTCCTGTCCCTGCCCTCAAACACAGGTTAGGAAAGCACAGCGTGTTCTATCTCCCATTAGTGGTTTCTTGGTGGCACCAAACATGTTTTCGATTTCCTCTTATTTCTTCCTGTGTACACATGTACCTCCCTACACCTGCTTTAGGCTTCGTGTTGGAAGCTGTGGAGCAGGAATAATGCAAGTTGCTCAGGAGAAAGGGAGCCCTGTGAGCAGGGACTCAACATGGCACTGGACCAAATCATAAGCCAAGACCAAAGACTTGGCTCTGAAAGTGTCTGATCCTGAGCTGCGGGAAAGTGACAGGTCCTGAAATACAGGTTTGATAGGTTGGAGCCTCTTTGGAGAAAGGTCCAGGCATAAGATAGTAGTGTCAGGGCTCAACTAATATCCAATACAAGATCCATGCAGTATCTTACCAGTTAGCTTAAAGTATTTTGGCAGCCTAGGTCAAGTTCTTCTCTATCTTATGGCAGAATGTAAAGAGAGAACTTAGTTGGAAAGTCCTTGAAAAACAAGCTTGTTGATCTTGCTAGCACTGGGGTATAGGAAGTGGAGGGTCTCAGAGGAAGTGGGTGCCAGGTTTACCCCAATCCCTTCTTCAGCAGGCATAACAGGGATTCAAAACTGACAGGAAAGGCAGTGTTTTGTCTCTGCTGTCTAGCAGTCAGCTGCCATAGCCAGCTACCTGCTTTGCTTCTGTGGGAGAGTGATCGTTACTCACTACACTTATCAGCACGTTGCCATACAGATTTTCTGTTTGGGTACAAGCATACACAAGAATTTGCCTTTTCTGTAAAGTTAATATAATATGAGGCAGTAGTTGGACATGTCAACTATAGAAGAGTTGCATGCTGCAGGAAAGGCCAGCAGAAGTCAAATAAAATAACCCAGGGCATACAAAATGGTACTACAGAGCTCAGGTGATGTACCTAATCCCCATCCTGTATGTTTACGCTGGCAAACACAGGCTTGAGCCTATTAACATACTGTCTTGCTACGATCGCTTTGGGTGTTGTTTTTATTTTCTGAAACTTTAAAGTGTGACGGTAAAGTAGTACGTATTAAAGCGGGCATTGTTTCTTCTGATTTAAACTTTCTACTAACAGCACCAGCCCTTCCACGCAAGGAGTGCCAAAGGGACCAGCCTGTTCTGTCCTCTGGTGTTGCCAGAGTCCTGAGCCCATACCAGCAACTGGAGGTGCTTGGGCCAGGCTGGATTAGCTGGAGAAAACAGCAGTGATGCCTGTGAGTGAATGCAGGGTGAGGCAATGGAGCTGTGGTCGTTAGCTGCTCCTGTGCATCTTGGGCTTTTTGTCAAAAACGGATGTAAGGGGAAGAGACCTCATTCAGTAGTGTGAGCTTGTGAGAATCTGGTTTCCATAACAACTCCAGGTCTTCTCCTCGAGTTCCAGTGTTATCTTTTTGTGCTGCTCCTAGAACTTGACTTGCTGTAACAGTGTGGTGTGTTTGAACTCCTCTCTGTGCTCTGCAGCTGGAGCACCTATTGTTCTCTGGGGAGATGACTTCTTCCTCGCAAAGATAGATACTGCAGATTTATGTTCCATGTTCTGCACTATCTACTTTTTAGCCTTTTCAGTAGCTGGTATTTTTTGATCTCCCAAAAATGGGGACCTGTTATCATTAGCTAAACTGTCTGTGTAACTTGGGATCCTCATTGTATGCACCTGTGCTCTGACTGCAGTTACCTGGAGGAGGACTGACCCCTGGTCCTGACTTCCTCCTGCTGCCCTGTCCTCTGTGCTTTCAGCACCTGCCCCTTGCTTCAGGACAGTCAGAACTGAACCAGTATACTTCAGTATCTTCAATTAAATCTGTCCTCCTGGCAAGCTAGGGGTGCCCAAGGCATGTAAGGAGTACCAGGCTGAGTACCAGGCTGCCTCTTTCTCTACCCTTTGGAGTAGGTGGGTGTCAGTAGTTGTAGATGAGCAGTACCTGACTACTGGAATATCCTTTAGAGAACTGTTAAAAGCTGTTATGGGTTGCAGCAGTCCAGAGGCTGCACTGGTGTGTGTGCAGAAATGCTCCAAAACTTGAGGAGCTCAGTGGTGGTGCTGCTGAACATCGTGAGCATCTCTGCTAGCAGGGAAAGGGACAACCTGCAAAGCTGGCTGCTGGTGTTTTTCTTGCTGCTGGTGATGTGGTGCAGTGAGGTCTGTGAAGATGTGTATGCTTGACCTCTCATTTCCTTTTAAAATGTTGATACAGGTTGGGAAAATATATGACTGTATTTCTCCCTTCTTCCTGTTTACTCCTGTCTTGTTGGGAACTGAACAGTCGGAGGTAAAGAGGCTTTTTTCTGTAGCATGTTGTGTAGTTAGACCAGTTGGCAGTCCTGTGCATCGGAGTTCAGCTGTGCACTAGAGCACATCTCTGATGTTCCTTCCCTAATTTTACAGACAAAAAGTTGCTGAAAGGCACAGAGACTCTTGGAGGGAAGGCTTACAAAGTGCAGCAACCTGGAAATTGTGGCTAGCTGTGACAACCCTCTCCACGTGGGCTTAGAACTGGCACCGCAGCCCTACTGCAGACAAGGGTGGCTCTGGGAGCGGCTTCATCTTGCAGCCCCTGTCAGCCTGCAGAAGGGTCGCTCCCCTTTAGCACTAATGCTCCTCCTCCCTTAGTGAAAAAGCAATGCACACAAGCAAGAGCAGGTGCTAGATAGGCAACCACATCTTCTGCTCCCATCTATTGTCCCTCTATCTTGTCTTTTTCAGCTCACTCCTCTTTCAGTGTTTGTCACTAGGGAAGCTTGAATGCGTAGAGGAGAACCACGAGAGAGACTGGCATTGAAGTAATAAATTTAACTCTGAAATAAACGATACCTGTGGGTAATAGGTTTGAAATTGCTGTGTTCCTTGGTAACGGGATATAATTACAAGTACCACAAGATCTGCAGGGCAAAGGTGCAATTATCCCCCTCATTCTGAAGTTGCAGTGAAAGCATTGCCACAATGTTGCCACAATTCAGAAGCATGGAACAGGGAACTTATTGAAAAGATAACCATAGTTCAGTAAATTTCCTTTGTAATCTTTCCATATTGCCCACCACCACCAAACAATCTTGAAAATGCACAGTATGTTGTGATAAAATCCACACAGCCACAGAGCATCGCTGTTGCTGTGAGATTGCCAAAGGCTTCCCTTAGTAACTACCAGAGAATGCGCAATGAGTGATAGGACCACTTTGTACCAGCGGGCAGGTCATCATTTGTTACTGTGCTGTTCTACAGTAATTACAGGCTATTGAATGATATTTCTGCACTGTAACCATGGTGGGGGGGGGTTGCTTTGTGTTGCTACATATAGTTGCACAGTAATTACTGAGTAATGACTAATAGTGTTCCTGTTACACCGGGCTGCTTATTGTGTTCCCCTGCACAGGGTTGTTCTCTTATAATCAAAGGGTGATGTCCTGATTGTCACTAGGTCTAACGGCAGAGTCTAGCTGTGTGTGACTTTGTTCTTCCACCACAATTAGGGGCTGGTGGCAAGGAGGCAATTGTGCCGAGATCCACAGGGACAGAGCACTTTGGGTAGTTGCTGTTGAGCTGGGTATTCAGCTGATGAGCATGCTGGGAACTGCCTGACTTCGCATCTCTGTGGGGTAATACTGTATTTCCAATGAGGTGCTGTATGTCTGTCTGCTTGAAGTCACTTGGGCATTCATCAGTAACGTGGATTTGGAAAGCATTTTGTTCATGTACGAGGTTCCCCCCAAAGGTCAACGCCTGTTTTGTGTTGTTCCATTTTCATTTGCTTACCTATGTAGTGGCTGACAGGCCAGTGACTGGCACACCTGTCTGGTCTGCTAGAGTGCTACAGCCATGCTATGTGGCTTGAGCTTCTGTCAGAGATGTCTGCTTGACACAGGGTTTTTTTCTTGAAGATGCGCATTTATCTGCTTACACTCCGAACTGACTGAAAGCCATGTGGACATCTTCAGTGTGGTCTGAGTTTAGCTAGACAGCCATCACTGGGCATGTGACTTGAGGCACAGCATCCCCACCGTCACTGCAGGCTTTCCTTGAGTCATATTGCTGGCAGAGCAATGTAACCTACATGTACACAGACATCCCCAGCCTGGTCTAAAGCTGGCTGCAGTCCTTGTGCAAGGCAACCTGTGTCTGTATGATCCGGTGCTCTGTGTGGTATCCAAACCATGGTTGCCCTTTAATTCAAAGGTAGGTATAGCAAACAGTTTTCCAAGTATCCTCACACTGAACAGTGACCCCTGCTCTACCTTTCTTGTGGATGAAAGCCAAAAGGAAAATTTTGGCTGCATTTGTAAAACTTTTATTGTTGGACTTGTACTTCCTACGTAGCAAAAGTAGGACTAGCTGAAATGTTGGAAGCAGTATAGTGATAAAAGTCCAGGGTAGAGGCAACATTTAAATAAAGCAAGAAGCATTTTAGTGCTCATTGTAGTCCTCTATAGAGCAACACAATAAAAACCCGGCCTGATGACTTGCCTTCTGACATCCTTGCTTATTTAAGTAAATCCTGCTGTGCATTGCTGGTGTGTTTGCAGGTAAGAGTTGGTTGTGACTTTCCCTTGGAGCATCTGGTAATTTTGGGGAAAAAATGATGATAGATTGGGTGGTCTGGTGTGCTGGTTTGTCGTAGCTCTGGGGACTGGGTGAAACTAAGAGAAATAAGGCCAGAAGGTGCAGTGCAGATCTCCAGAGGCTTTGGGACCACCAGGGTTCTTTCTCTATGGGAGAACATTTGGGAAGAAAGCTCTCCAATTACAAAGCCACGAAGAGAACTGCTTGTCACATCCAAGCCTCTCTCTCCTTTTGGAGGCTGCTGCAGTGCTGCCAAAGTCTCTTTTCCCGTGTGTGAGTCTGACTGTCTCTGTTTCTGGGAGTGATGGTGGTTTCTTTCTTTCTTTTCTTTCTTTTTTATTAAAAAATGTAACATTTGGGTCTTTGAAATTGAAATGGATTTCAGTCTTCCTTATATTAATTATTGATAAATGGAGCCTGAGAGACGGAGATGAAGCCTGGCATGATTAAAGACGGACAGTTTTTAATTTTATGTCTCTCGCGGTGACAGAGGAATCCAGTTTAATAGGAGTCATTTATTAAAAGGGACTTAATCACAAGCATGCAACTAATCGGGAGCGAGACAGCAGGGGGAAAGAGGTATGTGTTGGGGCAGGGGGGCAGCCGGTAGGGATGGGGAATGCTATTACAGTGTATGGAGATGCTCAAGTCCCAGCACGTGTGGAGAACAGATGTGGAGACTGTATAGCCTGCCTGCAAAAGCAAGAGAGCCCCAATCCAGCAAAAAGAAGTAACGGTGAAGCCGCTGAACTGGGACTGGCTGATGATGACTTCTCAGCAACATTAAGGTGGCCTTGCCATTTACCAAGATCCTCTGCCCTGCCTGAAAGCAGAAGGAGAATGACAGTTCTCTCCTCCAAAACCTTTATAGGCTAATTGAAAGACATGACACAAAAGATGGATAAAGAAAGACAAGGAGATGATATTTTCTTCTAGATGTGGGAGGAAAAATGTTCCTCACCCTGTCAAGCTTGTTGAAAGCTATGTAGGCAGCTGGTATGTTTTGTATTGTCTTTGGTGATGCTGCTCTGTAACAGCATCACTCCAGGTGGCCTGCAGTGAGGAGGCCCTGGCTTCCTGTTTCCTAGCTGAACTGCCCACTGGCTAGCAGGTTCTAAGGAAGATGCTTTTTTAATGTTTCCTTGTTTCTCAGGTTGTCTGTTACATGGACTGACTACATTTGCAGATTCTAAGCTAGGGGGACTGTGTGTGGTGAGCACCATCAGCTACTGCTACTTAGCGAGCTAGAGAAACTGTAGGTGGTTGACCTGACTCCAACAGCTCTGATACAGAATTGATTCCTACACTTTCATCTTAACATCATTTTATCCCTTTTTCTGTAAGGGACACTGTAAATTTATAACTCACAGCTGTGCAAATCCGAGTTTGTTTGCTGTGTTTAATGTATTCCGGGATGGGAATGCAGCGGTATTGTGAATCTGTACTGCAAAAAAAAGGAGGGGGGGTGGGGAATTGCTGGGCAGCTTCTTGTCTGGCAAAGCCTGGGACACCAAGTTTTAGCTGGACAGACTCAAAGTAACCATTGTAAATTTTTTGCCTGAACTGCTAGCTCATCTTGTGATAGCTTAGCATGAAGGCTAGCATTTATTATTTGTAGTGTTTCTGTTACCTGTGTACTGGGATGGTCTTGGCTGTAGGGAGGAGGCTTGCAATGCTCAAGAAGACTAGAACAAACGTGTCCTCTGTCTTTTGTTGATAGAAACTCGGGCTGAAGAGGTTTGTGTGGATTAATAGAAGCAGGTTTGATGCACAGTCAGTGGAGGACAAGAAAATGAGCTGATATAAGTGATTTGTTGAAGGGTGGAAACTGAATGATACATTGCTTTAGAGAGACCTTTCCACATCGTGTTGTTTCCGCACTATCCTGTGTCACAAGTCCTCGGTGAGGAAAAGGAGGGTCACTTCTACTGTAGGGAAAGGTTTATGGCCTTAAGAATTAGAGTTTCAGGGGGCTGAGACCGGTGGTGGCTTCTGGTAAGAGACTGTGACTTGAGGGGAAGGAGCGGTGGGGACACTGGTAACAAACTTAGTTTCCCATTTGCACTCCTTCTCTCTTTGTCTGCTACACTCACGTGGACTCAATGGTCTTCTATCCTTTAATAAAAGCGATATGAGCTGCCTGAGAGGTTTTGAGCCTTCATTGTCCCTTTGGTTTCTTCTGATGAGAAGATCCTTTTGTTCCCCACACCATAATCTTTTTCTTAATAAAAAGTGCTGGCTGACTTGCACCATTTTTTCAATTCAGGAAAAGAGATTGGGGAAAGTGAATATAAAATTAAGCTCTTACTCCCTTTACTTTGGTGTTGAAATAAGCACTGATTTTCAGAGTAGTGAACATCACTCCAGGGATGGTACAAGACCCCTGTCCTTCCTGAACCTACCCTGTCTGTATAGCTTCCAGCAAACTGGCTATGTGAAGCTCTGCTCTTTTTCTTAAGGTGGGTTCTTGAACCACTCTTCGATACCTGTTAGGATATAGGTTTCTAGCTGTTTTATTGTATTTGTGTGTCCAGGAAGCAAACACTTCTTATCAGGATAGTTGTTTACACCCAAGGTTAAAAAAAAAAAAATCTGCTGTCTTTTCCTCTTCATTTTTCCTCTTTTTGTTCCTTGATCTTTGACTTAGTTGCCAGTTAGAAACACTACAAAGCTGTATTTAAGGAAGATGACAAACGTGGCACCTAATGATCAAATGTCAGGCCCTTGGAGCCATGTTTGTAGGTAGACTCCTGACCAGGCTCCCTGAGACCTTCATGGAAGGCTGGTCTGGCTGGGAGGGTAGGGGTTTAGCATCAGTCATGCTGTCCTTTGAATGTGATAAAGACTTCAGCCATTTCCCCAGGGCACTAATGCAAAAGATTATAAAGCTGCTCTATAATTTTTGTCTATTCAGAATTTAAACTACCATCAATCATCTCAAGTTTTTAGTGTCAAATAAGATAATGTAGCCAACTACATTATTAGAAAGAGATGTGTTTCTGAAGCAGTGAATGTCTGTGGATGCATCTGAATAGCACTTAACTAGCTATGCAATCTCTCATCGACAGTGCTATTTTAAAAGAGCTTCAGTTTGTGGAGGTGGACTCTGACTCAGGAAAGCTGTGCGGAGGGATATGACTGTCTACTACTTCTCTTGCAGCTTGAATGGTTGGTAGGGAAGGGGTGATAAACAAGAAGGAAGGATATAGCATCACCCAGTCTTAAAATATTTTTTCCATTGTCTTGGCATAAAATGGCCTCTGTGGCTGGAGAAACTTGGTTGGAAGGCAGTGTGGAGAACTGGTTTGCTGTACCTGATGTACACTCCCAATACACTGTACCTCTTTGGTTTTGCGCTCTCTAAAATGCAATTCCTTTGCTGATGCAAGGTGCTAGTGACTGCCATAGGGGTGGATGGCTCTGTGCAGCTAAACAGCAATAGCCTGGGTAGCTGGAAAGCAACTGTAATGCCACAATTCCATTATAATCCTCGATGGAGATTTTTGAGTTCAGAAGGTGGCTAGTCAGAGAGGCACCAGCCCCTCTGTGAGGGGGACAAGTGAAGAGATATGAGAGGAGAAATCAAAGGAGATGTGGGAGAAGATGAGAATACCTGAGAGGAGATGGAAGGACACAGAAGCAGATACAGGAGGCATGTGGAAGGGAATACTGTTGGGAATGGGGCTGGAGATTCCTCTTGGAGGAAGGCATGCTGTGCTGGGGAGGTACTTTGGGGAGGAGGGGAAAGCTGTGGCCCATAGGTAACCTAAAATAGAACCGGGACATCCCTGAGGTGCCACAGCCATGGGTGACCCATACCAGAGCAGGGACACCTGTGAGAGACTGCAGCCTGTGGAGGACCCGGGCTGGAGCAGAAGAAGTGATGAAAAAGGAAGGAGCAGGAGAAAGGGGGAAAAAAAAAAAGGAGCAGCAGGAAGAAATAATCACATACAAACCCAACCTCTTGCACCACCCATCACCTCACCCAAGGAACTGGCAGGGACTGAATATAATGTATGGCCAAAACAAGGGAGGGCAAATCAGCTGAGGTATGGGGGTGGGGGATGTGTTAGACTGAAGTCAAGCCTGGGGAACTGGGAAGTAGTAGTTTACCTCAGTGTTTAATTGTCATCTTTGTTTTCCGATGTCTCCTTTAGTAAATAAAAGTTTATGTTAATTGGCAATAAATCAAATTAAGTGAAGTTCCCAAAGTCAAGACTGTTTTGCCCATGACACTTTGGAACTTACTCTTGCAAAAACTCTTGTCTCCCTCAAGGTTATTTATAATCCCTTTCACCTCATGATTTGCCTAAATTTTAATAAGCAATAAGGTTGATCTTTCATTTTCAGAAGGCGCTATAACATTATGCCTCCCTAGAAAGTTGTCGAGGCTCCAAACATGCTCTGATTTTTTTGCCTATGGTATCAAAACAAGCCTACAAAACTAGTGCAGGGAAAGAGCTGAGAAAAGGTTTATTGGCCTCCTTCACTTTGGTATTTCTTATCCAAATAAAATACTGACTTGATTGTCCGTGAACTCTCATAATGCCTTTATACAACAGTGTACAGAGGACAAAAAGGAGGGCTGCTTATTTCCTGTACTGGCAAGTGACTTTAAGATAGTAACTGCACTCATCATGCATTATAGTATAATGAGAAGAGATACCTGTATTGATCTCTTAACAGGGAAAGCACAACGAGCCATAAAAATGATGTGTGGATTGTTTCATGTCATTGAAATGCAGCCATCTCTGGTGCAGGGCCTGCTAACTACTGATGCATACAGAGGTTTGGGGTAATGAAGAATATTGAGGAGGTGACAAAGTCACTGCACTGCACTCTGGTGTCTGTGCTGGGCTTTTCCATATGGCATTGAATACTCCTGACCCAAGGTTTTCCATCATGTATGAATAACGCTCAGGTCTAGGCCTGGCTTTCTTACGCAACTAAGGGTGAAGGGAGGAGTATACAGATAGTTGATGCTTTTAATTTTATACTTTTCCACCAGAAGGGAGGGAAGAGATATTAGCCTTACATTTGAAATCACTTGGTTGCTTTCTGAGGCTTTTGTTTTTTTAGTTTTGTAAAATTCCTCAGGTGGTTTCAGTCCTTCTACCCCATTGAAGTTAGTAGCCAAACTCCTCCTGTTCCAGTGAATACAGGGACTGGAGGCACCTTAGAAAAAAGCTCCTTTGTTTTGTTCTGGTGTTTTTGTTTTTTCTTTTTAAAAGCTCTGAACAGACAGGTTCATTCCCAGCTATTATAGTAATAATGACCTTTCCACTAAAAAAAAAATAATGGCCATGAGGGTCTCCAGCCAGGCCGTTGTGGGACCCCTGGTGCTGGAGGCCAAGTGTCTAGCCAAAAAAATCACATCTCAAAATATAATTGGTTCCAGCAACAAAAGGAGAGAGAGCAGAAGGAAGAAAGGAGAAGTCAGCAGGTCGGATGGCGAGGTTGCAGGCGTTCATATCTAAATGGCCTCCTGATGTACTATTTTGCTCCTAATGACACAGGATTAGGAGAGGAACATAATTGAGGTTTTATCAAACATGCAAGTGAACAGCAAAACCCATCCCCCTCCTTCAGTCTAAATTTTAAAGGACTTTAAGGATTTGGAAAGCCAGATTTAGCAGCTGGAAGTCATTTTCTCCCTCCCCTTTCTTCTCCTCCATCCCCTTTCCCATTGCCCCCTCCCTTTCCTATTTCTCTTTCATTCAGTAATTAACCTTTTGAATAATCTTCCTTGCAGAGCTGGCTAAGCTGTTCTTCTATTTCGCTATTCTTGAGTGTCCTTAAGACAGAAGCTGGACCAAGTGTTTTGATGAATGACTGATGGGTCCAGCAATCTGGAGGGCAGAAGAGTTTAGCAGGGGGAAGGGGTAGCGGAGGGGGAGAGGGTTTACTATCTTCTAGTGATAAGGAGGAGAAAGTGGTAGAAGTTGTGCTTTAGGATTTTTTTTTGTTACACACCATGATGCTCTTTGTCCTCTTAGGCTTTGCAGAATGAGGGCCAAATATGTTGCAACCTTAAGTAGATAACATCTCAAGCAGAGGAAGGCTTTGTCTATCTCACTTCCTTTTTCTGCAAAGGGGAAACTGGTGTTTTTCCATCACCATTCACATTTTACTCTCTACTGTTTATCATTCTCTCTTTTTCTCTATCGCTTGCTCCTAGTTGTCATCAGTCCACTATATTTCTAAGAATTAGAGCAGGGCGAACTGTTGGCAGGCAATGTGTTATAAAACAAAAAAACGTATCCATCTCTCTTCTCATCCTTCTCCTTCAGTAAGTTATCTTGGAGCAGACCATGATTGTATATTAGATTTTACACTAATTTGTTTGTTATTCTCAGTTGTTAGATTAATGGTTTGTGTGACTGAATTTTTAGCCTCTTGGTTTGAGAAATGTTTTTTTCTGAGCATCTACTCCTAATTTTCCATGCTGTTTGATGGATTGTTGATGCCACGTGACATTGTTTCTAGATCAGTGAATCTGAGTTTGCTATGAATTGCATCCTTTAGCCTGTTGACAAACTGAATATTTGGAAGTATTCAATGACTGTTATTCCTGGATCATGGAGGGCAGTTCAAAATATCTGCAAGGCCACTTCTGAGGAATGCGTACGTTAAGATATAACTGGGTTCAGGATGTGCACAAGTATTTTAGCGTTACCTGTTTTTCAGTTTGAGTAAGCATCTTTATCTGTTCTTTCTTTGCCTACAACTTTCTTAGAACTTACCGGGAAAAATGATCCTAAGCCTGTTTTAGAAATGAACCACTCAATCTTGCTCCTTCTTACTGAGATATGTGATCCTTCTCTCCATTCAGTGAGTCTTTCCATTGAAGTGGGTAGAGCTGGCTGTGTGTTGATGGCTAATGGAGAAAACAGACAGCAAGAGTCCTTGGTGAATATTATTTGAAAATGGCTGCCTTATTGCCCCCACTAGTGGTGTTCACATCCACACAGTTTGAACTGTAGGCAGAAATAGTGAGCTGGCACAATGTGTTACAGTACCTCCTGTGCAAGGAAATAGGAATATATGTAGCCAGAAGTCCTTCTATCAACAAGCCTGGTTGGATGTCTGTAAGCTGAGTCAGCTGTGCGCAGATAATGATCAGAGCTTGCTGATAAGGGTCTATATCCCACACAAGTGGTGTTCCCTTTCTGAATAATCTATTGACTGTAATATGTTACTCCTTTCTGCTCTGGACTGTTGACTTCAATGATTTTGGATCAGGCCCTACTAAAAATAAGATTTTGAAATGAAACAAATATATTATGAGTTGCTTCAGTGTACTTTGGGATGTGAGCCTTTGAGTTTTTTCATTCTGCTGAAAATATTAACAAAGCGATGTGTGAAACATTCATCCTTATGTAGCAGTATTACTCTTTGTAGCCTTTCCATGCAGCAGCTAGTACCAAAATTCACTGCATAAAAACTAAATGGGGGGTTGTAATGGAAGGACAGGAGAAGGGCCTGAATTGGAAGCCTGTTGAGTATTGGATTTTCAGTTGTGTTGAGTGATGCTTGTAGCTTCACCACCAAGTTCAACAGTTTTCTGTTAAAACCTTGTGCAAAATTTAGTGGAAGCACCTTGAAACTCCTTGGAACAAAGCAGTCTTTGCTTTTCTGGTCATGCAGTGACCCAGGACTGTGGATCCTTGACCTATAACAGCAGTTCTTATGTATCATGAAGAACTGAGCGGTTAATAATGATGAAGAGAGATCTTGCAAAACTCCTATTTTTGCTGCATGCAAAATAACCCTGGGAAATAAGCCCACTTGATGTTATAGAGCCAATTCGGAACTAACTTATTGTATTTATTTTTAATTGCTCCCTTATGGCTAATACAAGTATTCCACATAATCCTTGAGATTTGTCTGATGCTCTCACAGACAAATATGACAGTAGTGGTGTTTTCTTGCTCCCCAGGTGATCATCTTCTGATGTGCTCATTTTAAATGAGAATGTAAGTTCTCTGGGGCAGGTAACTGTACTTTGGTTTTAAGCATACCTGTAACTGTGATTTAAATAACCCTTATTCTTACTGTCACCTGGTAAGTTGGTTCTTTCCAATTCAGGGGGCTGTCACTGCAAGGAGCTAGATATGCTTGTCTTGGTATTCTGTCAAGACTTCTGTTATTTCTGAACTGAAATTGATCTTCTGTTCTTGTTTGCTCATTTCATAATTTTGCTTCTCTCTTCCTTTGCAGGTAAGTCTTAGGGCTTCCTAATCCTCTCTTGATTGTCCTTACAGTAATGGTAAGTTAATTTGATTTAAATACTTTTACAATAATGTCATTAAGTAATTTGGATTGGCAACAAAAATGCTGTGGTCATGCCTGTCTCTGATAAAGATGCGGGGGGAGATAACTAGATATGCACAGTTTGTTCCAAGTCCTAGTCATTGTTAAACATCTTGATGCTGTTCAGAGTAGCTGTAGTAAATACCAATATCTCACTGTAACTGATGATCATCCATTGAGTTATGCCTGAGTGTCAGAGCATTTTGTAATACAAATGGTATCAGCTACTGCTGCTTCTGTGACCACTAGAGGAGGCAGCAACCAGTATGTGTTCTGGGGTTGGAGTGGTTATGTCCAGGCACCTTAAGAGTTTGTCTGGGGGTGTCGCATTAAAAATACCTTGGCACTGCAGTGCTTTGTTACAGTTGAGTCATATCCATTCCACCACATTAAGAAATGGTTCTTGGGTGGCAAGAAAAGTGGTAGGTTCATATGGGGTAGGATATTAGCGGAGTTCTTGGGTTTCCAAGGAATGTTTTTTTTTGTCAGAAACTTAATATATTCTGTATGGCACTTGTCCCTTGTTTTACTGTGACAACTGAGTTCTGTTGAAGTTCTGGTGAGTCAAAATGAAAGGTCAAGACCAAAATGCAGTCTGGAGTGGATGGTGAACACAACTTGCTTAGATCAGCCTATTGACTGCAAATGGGTGATGGGATTCAGGGCACAGGTATCTCAGCTAATGTTGAGATGTGGTCTGCTGAGATAAGGAAACAACTTGCCTACTTAAAATAAACTTCTGATCCATATCTTAAGCCTTGTTCACACTGAAGTAACCGGAGTGGTGCATTTTCAGAATTGCTTGCTATTTTTTGAATGTCTTCATTTTACAGGTAAACCTTACAGCTTGCCTCTCACTGTCTGTCTTACTTGATAATATGTGTAAATATCTCAAATATTTATGCAATGCTCAGATTAAAGGAAGAAAATGAAGATGGTTGAGTTTGTAGAATTAAGAGATTACTTTTGATGGTCAGCTATTGTGCTTGAGTCTTTGGTTCTTGCCAACAATGTCATGTGCATCAGTTATGGATTCTCCAAGTGTCTAGGTTCTGACCAGATGTTCAAATTTAAACAGCAAATAGTTACCAGGCATGTTGGCAATGGGAAGGTACTTCTAATCCATGTGTGTTCTGACAACATTATTATAGCCTTGTAGTTTAAAAAAAAAAAATTCAAAAATCCATCTTTTACTTGAGTATGCAGTTTATGTAGTGATTGAGGAAGGTATATTGACACTCAGGTTATCCAAATTCTGTACAAAAATGTGCTGTGGTTTTGTTTACTGCTGCTCTGCAGTAACAGGTAATTCATGAATTCTGGATTAGGTCTTGTGCTGAAGTCAACAGGCAAGCTTTTTTTTTACCCATGTGTTTCTGCATTGTGACATGGTCCATGATCCTTAATCACATAGAAAGGAGTAAACCAAACTGAGCAAAGTTTGTCATCTGTCCTAGTATTTCAAGCTCCATTAGAATCGAAAAGGTTGGAGACATAGTTTTCAATATGGCACAGGACAAAACTATGCTGTGTGACTACAAAGGGAGAGTAAATCAAAGTGCCTAAAATGATGTTAAAGAATAGGGACAAAACTCTTAAACACCTCAGCTGCTCAGGAGCTTGTCTTTCTGAAAAATCGAAGGACTTGAGGATCTGAGTTCTTTCTGAAAGTAGAACTTTTTTTAAAAGCTACTTTTGAAAACATATGCTTTGCATTTGCAAACTTGTTTGTTCCACACCTATTGAGCAGACTTATTAAAATCAGTTTCAGCTGCCCGGATGTTCAGGGTGCTGTGGTTTCTTAGTAATTGTACATAGTCCACTGATCAAGAGAAAAGCCTTCTGACAACTGATGTGGGGTGACTTTGCCATATGGCAAAGTGTTGTGGAATGCTTCTTATTACAGTGTAGTACAAACTGGAAATCTATGGATTATGTGGTCTGACTCTCATTCCTTGCAATGTGGTAGGGGTGGTTTTCCACTAATACTGAAGTCTTTAATCTCACTGCACTGAAGTTTTAAAAGCCTCTTTTCTTAACTACCAGTCTAAGTCTTCCCATGGTCAGTTAGCATCCAGATGTTCTAATGTCAGCATGATCTCTTAGTTTAAAGAGCTCTTTTTCTTCCCTGGTGCTTACCCATCTGATGAATTTATAGTCTGTAATCATGTACCCCTTTATCTCTTGCTACTGTTTCTATCCTGTCTTCCTGTGTGTTCACACAGGGAATGGAGAGAGTGGTCTCCGGAAAGACGTCCTGAGCTGGTGCAATGCTGTCTTGACAAGATATTGGGCAGCCATGATGCAACTGAACAAATTTTCAGCTCGAACAGCCTAATGCATTGAGTTTATACAGGAGAGCAGGGCTGTAAAATTTGCAACTCTGTGCTGCTTCAGCAGTGCTAAAGTGGCCAGATGGATGTCAACCTAGCAATATAAGGGCTCCCAAATCTGTATGCATGTTTAGTGTTGGTGCTCAGATGGACTTTGCTGCAATGTTTCTTGAACACAGCTGCTAGTCTAAGCTTTCTTTATTAATGAATCACAAAGAGGCACTGGGAGTGGATGTATAGTTATAAGTGATTGCTCAGCAAATAATTTAAAAGCCAAAGAAAAAATATTTGCTTAGTATTTTTAGGAGTTGCAAGTTGGTGGGAGTAGTGTGTCAAAGGGCCATTTGCAAGTCTGAAAATCTCACTCATAAAGCGGTTCTCTGGTCAAGCTTTCAGGTGTTTTATTTGAAGGGGTTCTGTAGATGCCAATCCAGAACATGTCAGTTGCTTTGACTATATATATATATTGGTATCTGATACAAAGATGGATTCAAAAAAATGTGCAAAGCATGGCACCTTGCTGTACCTTTAGAGAATTCACGAATCTCCAGCATTCATATTCTGGCCTGTCTTGTACCTTTTGAATAAAGTTTTCTAAACAGGTCTTATGCAAGACCTGAGTTAGGAATACGAGTTTTACTGAATTGCACTGTCTTAGGCACAGTTCCACTTCTGTACTTTTGAAAATATCATTGAGTTCTGCATAGCTGGTTATATTCTCAAGGCTCAAGGAAAACTATTTCCTGACTGTCAAGATCAACAAATGGCTCCTGTAATACCTTCGATCATTTTCTTATTTAGAGACAATTTTATTTGTTTTACACAGCCTGAATTTCCTTTGTAGGTCTTCTAGATGACACCAGCATTCAGACATAGCAGTGGTATCCTTCCATTCTGCTAGGTTCCTGTTACTTGCTTTTTACAATTTTTTTTCAGTGGAATTTGCATGAACCTATACCAGAATGACTTCACAAGCAGAAAAATAACTTTCATAAAGAACTGATTTTTTTGGGAGCCCTTGTGCAAAAGCACAATGTGGAATAATGATAATCTTGAGCAGGATTAGCATGGTTTTAGTAGTAAGCAAAATACTCCTTTGCCAAATAAATTACCCCTCAGAGTTGTCCTTATGGGATGCACTGGAATGCATGATGGCTAGTTTAGTTGTGTGGAGGTAAGCATGTGTTAGCTATTCACACTGAGTATTTCTAGGAAGAGTTGCTGGATATCCCTAGCCCTTCAGTACTGATCCATCCATGCTGCTCGTAAATGTAGATTAGACCGTTGGTGCTCAGTGTATCATATACATTTACTACAATTAATCTTACAAAGTCTTTTGCCAAACATCCCATGGTGCCTGCTAAGCTGTTTCTTGCAGAAACCAGGTGGGCAGTTGGCAAAAACTGTTCATTAACAGCAGGAAATGCCAATTCAGATTGTATTGCATGCAACCCACCAGCTACCTAGTGACAGAAGAGCACTGCTGTTTGCATAGAGGTCCATGGCTGTGTGGGCCTAAGGTCTTCAAGCCATTTCACTTCCACTTGATGCCATAGGTTTTTTTTTTGGCAACTACACATGGTGGTAAGGTCTTGCTGAGAAAACAATGTCAGTGAGCATGGCTGAAGATTGAGCCTGGTGCTGATGATATGGCTAGAGAATGTGAAATAAGTAGGATTTTGCTGACAAATTTCTACAGCTTCCACTCAGCTAAGGTGTACAGTAAGGTGAACTTGCCTGTATTTGGGATGATGCCATTAGATGCATGGAATTAGGATCCATTTTGTCAGTTATCTCCTGCTTGTGCTCTGTAGTTCATGTTAAGCAATGATTCACAGCTTAATGCTTCTTTATCACCTGGGCTTGCTTTGAAGGAAGCACTAAACTCTAACTTGCAATCATGATCAAGTGCAGAGTCATGGGTGACTTGGCCCACTGCTTCTGATGTGCAACTGCCTGCACAGAAGAGCTGTGTCAGGCTGCTCCTCTGAGTGTCTCTTCCTGGTGGGTGACCATGGGAAAAAGAACCTTGTTTTTCCTAAGGTGTTAAGTAGCTGCTCTTCACTTCACCTGGCAACAGCCAAGTGAAGGTGTAGCAATAGCTCGGGTTTGGAGGGCTCCTGCAGAAGTCACATACCAGAGGAAAAAGGAGAGGTCAACATCTAGCATTTAGGATGTGCTTTATTCTCATCTCATGCCACTTCTTGCTTTCTCCTCTTGCCTGTTTTTCCTTTCTTATAGCTATAATGTCTGTTTGTTAAAATAATCGCTTTTTTCTCTGCATGAGCTTCTGTCATTAGATGAAAGGTCATGGATATAATATAAATCTGGAACGATAAATACAGTGCAAAATGGATTGAAATGCACATGGCAAAGAGGTTTTCCAATTAAAAAACACTGCCGAGCTTGCACCAAACAAACAGCCACACAGCCTCTGATTTCTTTGCTTATAATTAGCTGCCATTGAAAGTTAATTACTTTCAGGGCTGAAAGAAATGAAAGTTAAAGGGGGAAAAAAAGAGGGGGAAAAATCCTTTCAGAAGGTTGTGGTGAAAAAATCTTAAGTTTTTGCATAGCACCTGTTCTGTGGACATGAAAAAACAGTTCAGGTTCTTTGCACCCTAGAAATCAGAGCTGGAAAAGGGATGAGCGAGTACTTCTGGCACCAGGGATGTGTTCTAGGGTTACTTTGAAGGCTGTGCATCTGCAGTCTATTCCAGAAGGTATATAGAGCTTCTATCTGAGATCCCTGATGGGATGGTACTACATGAAGGACAGCTACCACGGAAAGCCAGAAGCTCTGCTCCCCATCTCATAGCCTGCCCTCAGAGCCTGTCTAGCAGAGCATTCCCACCCAGTTAAGAGATTCTTCCTGCAGAGAATTCCCTCATCTATCCAGAGTGCCTCAAGTGCTGGCTGGACTTCCTACCTCTTTTTCCCTATTAGTTGAATTTTAAAACTGATCATCTGTGACACCTGCGCAGATTTTGAGTTAACTCCTTCACCTGAAGAAAGTCATGGTACCATTTTTGGTTTACTAATGGGAGAAATGTGGGCTGTTACAGTGCAGTAGTGAAGTGCCTGCATTTAAAGGCAGTCATGCCTTATGCTGGGGTACATACTCTAGTTACAGCACACATTAGTCCCAGATGTCTTGTTCTGAGTTAAGTGTTTGTATGCACAGGTGAGAGTATAGTTGCCTATTTAAAATGTAATTGTGTTTTAGACTACACATCAGTGATATTTCCTACACTAAAGAAGAGCAGGCTGGAGGGAGACCAGGATTTGCAGTGCTGGTTATTCTTGACACCTCCCTTTTTAGAACACCATGCTTGAGAACTAAGAAAGCTGTGTTTGTTTTTGACAAGTCTTGCTGTAATTTCTACTGATCAGGTTCCTTCAGTGTGTTTTCAAGTTGGGCACCTGGAAAAGCACCCATGCTTTCAAGTCACCATTGCCTTGAATCAGTTTCTGAAAGTGATGGTGTGTATCTCCTTTGTAACAAGCTGCAAGAAGCTTGGTGAGGGAGAGAGAATTGAATGTTCTTTCTCCATAGAGGCAGTGAACTAAACTTCTAATACAGAGAAGGCAGATGTAAGTCTGTTTCTTATTCACTCAAGATTTATGAATCAAACAGATAATTTGGCCTATCACATAAATATTAATTATATCAGTATATTAAAACTTTTGCCTACTTAGGGGAGCATGACAGGTGTTAATTCCAGAAGAGGGGACCATGTTTGTTCTCCTTACAGCATAAGGAATAATATTCAAAATGTCAAGAATGTGTGAAAATCTTTACCAGTGCAAGATCTTACCAGCAAATTTTGAGACAAAGGCAAGCCATTCTGAATCTAGCTTGGTGTATAAGGGCTCTGTTTCTACGCCATTACCTTTAGGATCTCCTTTCTCTTGTTGGCACCAAAACACAAAATACTCATATGACTGGGAAATAACAGAACATGGAGAATATATATGCTGAGTAGAGCAAGACATTTAATTAGAGAGGGGAGATGCTTTGAGGCAGAGGAGCAGTAGTTGATAGTTGAGCCTTCCCTTTCTCTTTGCAAAAAGGGAATAGAAAAATCCATTCAAATAAAGCAAAACATTTTTCACTTTTCACAATGTATCCTGTGGTGTTTATGTGAAGGGAAGACTTGGAAAAAGTTTGTTCCAGCTGATAAGCCTATGAGTGAACTGGTGCCACCACTCATAGCTGAAACCAAGGCATAGACTCTGGAAGATGCTTTTTTAGCTAGAGAGATGCAACAGTTTTAAGGAAATAATTGCCACGTGAGAGATCGATACTTGGTAGCTTGTGACATTTCTATGTGTGGGGGGAAAGAAGCAGGGGTTGTAATCTCAAGGCTGGCTGTAGTCAAAGCTTTTTCTTGGCTTTGCTTTGCAGAAGTATGTGTGAGCATCTCTGGACCACACTTATAGCCTCTGTCTTATGCTGACTGCGGTATTAGCTGTGGATGGACATAAGTATCCTGTCGTATGGTCTCATGCTTCCTTCTCCCCAGTTAAGTTTCTGGCACTACTTCTGCAATGACAGTCTTGGAAGGGCCAGTTAGACCATCTGTAGGCTGCTTCAAGCTCTTCTTCTAGCCAAAGAACAGAGTTATCCTTAATCCTTTCCTACAGTGGAGTAGGCCAGCCTATCATTTGAGGAGCCAGGCTCCCTCTGAGCCAGAGAAACACATTGGCATTCCTAAACCAAATGAGCAGTGTTCTTGTGGAAGGCTGTTGATGGAAGCTTTTGGAGGGGCAGGAGGAAAATACAGCAATTTCATTTCACTTGGAGTCACCATGGCAGCAAATTACTTCTCCTCCTTTTCTGCACCTTGTTTAAAAAGAAAATGGGGAGTAACAATGGTGAGCAAGGCCTTCAGTGAGAGTGAGCAGTAGAAACTCATTTACAACTGAAAAATATATAGAAAAGAAGTCGGGAAACTATTGAATGATTTGTAAAGGGAGCATGGCTTTCTTGTTTGCTGTTCCATTCACTGTCCCCTATGTTAATCTCTGAGAAGAGACAGGCTATTTTCTCAGCCAAGAACAATTTACCTGTGTGCTGGCACACAGTTAAGAGCAATTTAGAAAACAAAAAAAATCCCATTCCAAATTAACATTTAGCTGGTGACATTAAGGGAATTATTCTTTCCTTTTCTGTCCCATTCAGAAGCTAAGGAACCAGGAGCATTCTTGCTCTCTGAATGCCTGGAGTGTGCTGTTTGCAGGGGTGGGGTGCAGTGTGCTCTGAGGGGACAGAAGCCAGACTCTGCAAGACACTTGTGGGTCCTGACTCCCATGGGTTGTTAGTACAGGGCTTCTTTCCCATTTGGCATATTGGCTGCTCTGGTGGCCTAGTGCTTCAGTGAGGAACTGCGACTGTGTGTGGCGAGTATGGGGGCTGTATTTGACCTCAGTTCCACCACCTTGGTGTCTGTGCGTTCCCATTCAAGAGCACACATTACTCTGAAATACCAAAAAGCCTGACCCAGGATTCATCAGTAGGGATTGTACTCCAGAACTTGGAGTGTTGGCTGGATGTTGAGGGGTACGATTAACACTGGAGGAGGCTGAAAGGCAGCTCTGAACCCTGGTTGTCTGTGGTTGGGACTCATCATTTGTACCAGTTTTGTGCTACAAGATCAGTCAGTCTCTTCATAGTTGTGTAGTACAAGTATGACTGAGAAATTAGTCCCCACTAAGTCTTGTCCTTGCTCTTTTTGAGCCTGGACTTTTTGCCAGCAGGATTGTTACCGTTTTACGGAGAAGGATGTTATAACCAGAGCTATTCCTTGATGTAAACCAATCATCTTAGATCAGCGGGTGAAAAAGCTGCTCCTTCCCTCCTCCTCTGGTACCTCCGTAAGCACAGCAGTGGCTAAGGAATCATGTGAGCACAAGTCCAGCTGATGGTTCATCCCACTTCTGTCTGGCCTCTGTTCAGCAATGCCATAATGTGTGCATCTGGCTGGTCCTGGAGGTAACCAACTTTCCTGGTTCTGCAAATTGCATTTCAAAATCATATGTAGCCAGGAGGTAAGAACCCCAAACATCCCAGCACTATGGGGAGATGGAGCTCTGCGAGAGTCTCCCAAGCCACTAACCACAACATCTCTGAAGCCCTGCTCTGGGGCAGGGATGAGGCTGTTGCCAGCTCTAGCATCTGCTTGGCATCTTCTCCTGCAGCCGCAGTCCAGCCTGGTGCCAAGCATGTGGCACAGCCCTGGCAGAGGAGCTCTGAGTGACAATTTCAAACGCCACATGGCTCAGGAGTTACAAACTGGTTGCCTTGGAAGAAAGGCATTGTCTGTGTGTGCCAGTGGTGTTTTTGTGATGATTCTCTGGACCGAGAGAGAGTTGCCCTCAACATCAGTGTCTGATAGGAATGCTTAGGACAAGTAGGAATAACTTGCTGATCGCAGACTTGTAGTGGTCATTTTCTGTTGGGGGAGAAAGTACATGCACTGTCACTGTCCATGCTTTACCTTTCTCCAGGATAAGGAGAAGATCCTGGCATCCGAGTGCAGCGAATGCCCTTCTGCCTCCAGCACTGATCTCCCTCAAAGCGTCATGAAGATCAGTACCCAGTGTTAGCCAGCCACCAATGTGGAGTTCCAAAGCTGGCAGGCAAACAAGAAAGAAGCCAAACCATTTCAGTGGGAGTGTGGGGTGGGGTGGGGAGGAGGGGAGCCTCAGCTATGTCTAAGGGGGATAAATGTGCAAGTGTTAGGAATAGGGAAAGTGCTGTCATAAGGCTATTCAGATCTGTTTGCCACACCACCAGTGACTGTAAAAGAGCAAACCAGACACATTAGTTGATCTCCCCTTTCCTTCAAGCATCTTTTCCAGGAAGTCCCTTAGGAGAATGGAGCTTGAGGGTGGCAACACCCAACCTCTATCTTGAAAGGGAAATTTCTGATTTGAGTCCTTCAGTTTTTGCTTGTTCTGATCTGGCATTAGCACTAGGATAACCTTGCAGCTGAGCTGGAGCTGTTGACTTGAGATCCTGAAAAAACAGCTAGTGTGTAAAGGCATGGAGAATGTATGGAGGGGGTGGGGGGCACATGAAGCCATATGTTACACAAATAGAAACTTAATGGAGGTATGGTTTTTCAGCACCTAGTGCAGAATGGGCCAGCATGTTAACAGTTGGGAGAAGATAGTTTTCAAGGGAAGCCTCCATCATTCATCTCCTGTGCAGGCCAGACAGAGGTGGTACAGTGGCTCCCACTCAAAAAGATGCAAATGGAGGCAGTGTCCTTGGCTTACCCTTATCTGTTCACATGGATGCAGCACAGCTGCATTTTTGCCAAGGTGGATGCTGTGGGCCAGAAGGATGTGCCTTGTGCACTGCCAGCTATAGACCACCCCAACCTCATAACTGCCTGCCCTGCTCCATAGTGCCCCTCTTGACAGTGATCAATAGAAAGGAGCCAGGGTCTCACCTGTTCATTTACTGCAGGATAAAGCCCCCCTTGTATGTGAACGCATGCATATTCCAGCCCCCATGTTCCTACAGAGCCTCAGTTTAAAATAAACACACAAATGGCTCTAGAAGTAATCCTCTTGCTAGCTGTATACAGTGCATGTTCCCACTCACACCATTCTTTCTTTCTCCACTAGAAAGCACTGATCCTTCCCCTACTTCCCTGGAGCAGTCCACCTCATCATCTATTCTGCTGCTGTACATGCCATGTCATTTATTTTCTTTTTTATTTAATTTAATAAAATAAGTGCAGGGCTGATTTGCATATTCATGGATCACTTGATTAATAATTGATGAGAGGGCCTGGGGCAGGTGGTTGAGAATAAAAAACATTTAGCAGAGAGCAGAGTGGAAGGAATAGATCCCTGGCTGGCATGTGTCCACAGGGGGAAGAGCTGCCGGGGGCTGGCAGGGAGGGAAGGGGAGAGTGAGAGGCAGAGTAGACACAGTGTTGAATGTCACCAGTGGAATGTAATTTTGTCAATTTAAATATTTAATCACGTCCTCTGAATCTGTGACATTTCAAGTCCCAGGGGCTCTTTCTCCATCTAGCTATTGGTAAGAGAGCAAGGCCAGGGAGGCTTCTCTCCTTGGCATGGGAGGAGATGAGGACAGGTCAGAGATTGTGGGGATTCATGTGATGGGTTGATGTTTGCTGGTGTGAATCTGGAGGGGTTGGAGGAAACTGGCGTTCAATGGTCTCATGCCAGGATCTGTTCACAGACCCCACTACAAGTGTTTTGCTTCTCCAATCTGGCCAGAGTGGCTGAGCTTTGCTGAAGTGAGAGCTGAAGTAGCGTTCAGAGCTGAGTCCCGTAACTTCTGTTCCCATCCAGTATCTGCTCTCAGTCAAAGCCAGCTTCCCCAGTGACTCCTGTGTGTGTGACTTATGGGTGGGGGGANATGCCATTTGCAGCTGCTGGTTTCAGGTGCTGTAAGACCTCATTTCTGGCAGGAAGAATCAACCATGATATTTAAAGGGGATGGGGGGTGGGGGAGCTAAGAGCACACCAGCTTCTTGGGATCTCATTCAGTGAAGCAGGAATGTTGGCTGCCTCTTTCCTCCCTGAGTCCCCACCCTGCTCTCCCCTGGAAGGCTTTGCCAAATACATGTGCCAAACAAACATTACTAGGCTTAGGCTTAATTGACCTCCAGGGTTTGAGGGCAGGAAGGTAAGATACTGCTTCATGCTTTTTACAGTGATCTGAATACATATATATATTGTATATTCTGAATACAGATATTCCATAGCATCCATCTTGGGTTCTGTTGTTCCTTTTCTGCCAAATGAGCTGCTGCGAAAACATTCTGGATAGCTTGGGAAAAAGACTGCTTTGGTTTGTTCCCTGGAAATTGTCATCGGTGGCACTCAGTATTGCTGGGAGTGATTCATCTATTAATGCAGACATGGCAGAGGTAGGGAGAAGACCTGGCTAATACAGGAATGGTGGTAGAAACTCCAGTGTTGCTTACAGTTAAATTAATGGTTTTAATTTTAAACTTCATTATTAAGGCTCTGGAAGCTGGTGGGACAAGCGCCCTTGTGTCAGTAGCTGGATTTTACTGGTTTTCTGCCCAACAAGCAGAGCAGGTCTGGGTTTTCCACCCTGACAAGGTAAAGGTTTCCATGCTTAGCAGTGGTGCAAAGTCTTTCTGCTGTCTCCTCAAAGGCTAGGCCTACTCTGAATCCATTTAGCAGAAAATAAATGTCAGTCTGGAGTGATTCTCACCCAGGACTGAATTCTAATGCTTTCAGTATCTGTGTATGTCAGAATTCCTCTGTTCCCCTTAATGGTGACAACACACAGATCTGTTAGGGGGAAACTTGGATCCATAACAGATTTTTATCTACCAGTGGGTGGTTTGATGGTTTATTTGTGAATGATCTTTACAGATAAAAACAAAAGCAACCTTAAATAATAGCCCAAGGAGGCACTGACCAATTCACTTCCATTAAAGTCTAGCTGTCTCTTAATAAACAGTGATACATTATAGAACAGAGATAAGTAATTGTGCAAATCAGAAGTAGTTAGTTATTAATTATATAGCATTTAATGATACAACTCTTCTTATTACTCTGTGCTTATTACTTTCCTTACTACCCTGCAGGAGAAAGGGATCAGCTGTGTGCTTTGTACCCTGTGTGCTCTGGTGCTGTCTTTCCTAGTGGTCCCAGGTGGAAGAGCTGGGATCCTGACTAGCTCTGAACTTGCTTTAGCTCCTATGTTGGTACCTGTCCTTACAGTACCCCTAACGGGTCTATGTTAACTCCAGTGGTCTGACGTCTCTCTTAACCTATACGAGAATGTCCTCCTGCTGTTTCTCTTACTCAATTTTAAATGGAAAATTTTTTACCCTATCTGAGGTACTGCCTCCCTTCTTTACTTGCAGGTAGTCTCTTCTGAGTACTGTCCCATGCCATCACTTTGAGGGCACCAATTTGCAGCCTCCCTGTGTACATACTGAGGGATTCAGGGTCAGGATCCCCACTGGTACAAAAGGTCAACTGGGGAAGGAAAGCATTGTTTCATCTGTGAGCTGGCATTCAGAGAGTGCAAAAATTGCCCTGACAAGAGCCTTGGCATGCTGCATTTTTGTAAACACAGTGGGAAAAGTTGCAAAGACATGTCCAGTCTTTTGCTCCCTTTAGCCTGTCTTTTCAGGACAGAAGAAAATAAATGAAGCTTCAGTAATGTGTGGAACAATCTGAGCATCCTGGAATTCTGTCTTATTTCAGTATTTAGTACATGCTTTGGTAATTTTACACTCCCACTCACTTCCCCCCTGAAAATCCTCCCAGAACATCAAGGATTGTTTCAAATAAAGCAACTTCTCTAGACTTTGCAACTAAATCTTCTGAGCCAGAAAAAAATGAATTGAAAGTACTCAGTGTGTAGACTTTAGTGGAATATCCTCTGCTATATTTTCCACAACCAAGGCAGAAAGATTCTAGTAGCAAAAAACAAACAAGAGATTCCTTTGAAACCCTTTTTGCTCAATACCAAAGGTATTTTGGGGTGTAGACGGGATGGGGGGGAAGGTCCTGGGTCTGCTTTTTTCAACTTTTTTTCTGGAAAAAAATCAATCTTTTTTTTTTTTAAGAGGACTTTATTCATTCTTCTACTAATTAGGAGCTCGTGATCCAAGAGAAAAAAGAGCATCTGGGGTGAATGTAGCTAGACATCTTTATTCTCTCTGTGTACCTGTACATGCCAGTGTTAATTTCAAAGCAAAATTCATATACAAACTAACTTGAATAAAAGACATGACAACTGGTTGGAAGTTTGTAGTTGTATGAATTCTGTATATATATCTTTCTGCAGCAGAGTTTTTCACCCTTGCTTTTGCAAGGACTTGAAATTCACTCCTGGACACCAAAATAGGCACACAACTCTAGCTAGATCAATTTTGTACTTTTGCAGAGAGTGGTTCAGTCTCTCTAGTCATTTTGCCCCTGTTATCGCTGTATCTAATCACAACTGTTGAAATGATTGTCTATGTATGTCCCTGGTGGAAAGAAGCTGTTATTCTTCCCATTTCACAGAAGGGGAGAGAGAGGCACCAAGCAACTGTGTGAGTAGCACAAGGTCCCAAGGGAGTTAATTGAAAGCAGCATCTAGGGAAAACTGCAGGAAACGCTATTTTGGTACAGAGCACTGCCTTACTGAGTAGCTGATTTTGTAATGTGAATCCCACTCACTGGGATCTGATCTGAGATTCATCAGTTCGTTTTCTACTTGTAAGCTGGTGGTAAACACCAGCTTCTACCAGCCTAGGCTGTGATTTAACATAAGCGTACCTTAGCAAAGTTGCTGATTGGGTTGACTGGAAAATTTTCCACATCTGGATAATTTTAGATTTTTTTCAGGTTTGATTTTGATTGACATCTGAGGTTTTGGCCCATGGTCACAGGAAGGAAACTGTGCAGAATTCAGCTCTAAACAACTTTCCACAAAATGTGAAGGTAGAGGTGGTGTTTTGTGGTTCAGGCCTGTTTCATTGCTAACCTCCTTTGCTACGTAGTTAACCTCAGCAGTGATTGTACGCATATTGTACCTGTCTTACAACTGTCCTGCTGGTACCATGCACAATTAATGTGACACCGGGGAATGTAATACATGCTTCATGTCACAGAATTCAATTCATTTAGCCATTTTCTTTCCTGGATATATCTTGGCTAAGGTCAGTGGATTTGCACTGAAATTTCATTTGTCTCTCTGTGCACATACTGCTGCATTACCACAAGATCCCAATTAACAATGTCAGACACATTTTTCTCCCTTTCTTTTAATAGGAGAAGAAAACGCACAATAAGCTGATTTTTCACAATGCCTTTCATGCACACAGGCCTTGGCACAACCTAGGGAATACCCTTCTATTGCTAAAAATAATAGCTCTAAAGTCTTTGCCCAACTGTTAACTAAAATTTGTATAGCATGGTGGATAAATCATCTGCTTAGTACCTCTGAAGCATTATGTTCCAATCCTGTTAAAGTTGTAGTTATTCAATATTTCAATTAACTCTTTTCTGCTGATATGATTATATATTAATTAAATCTTGCTAATATTTCCAAAGCCATGATAGAGGAATATATTTGATCAGATATTTCTTTTCATGCATATGAAAGGCCTGCTAGGGAGAGAACTGCAGAACTGTAAAGAGATATGCTATCTCTAAACAGAAATGACTTCAAGGGCTGGGGTGGGAGATGCTTGCAAGCATCTTACTCTGTTCTGTGATCCTGTTTTTTCACCACACAAGCACAGTTGGGCCACAGCAGAGACAAAATTGTAAGAAAAGCTGGAATCCGAAAGATGTGATGCAGCAGGTCACACTTCTCCTTTTTTGTTAGTCCTGTAGTGACACTTCAGTGTAGCAAGAGGGTTTCATAAGCATTGGAAGCATTTTCCGATACAGGCCCATTTCAAACCATAAATTGGGGTTCCTGTGATGTTTCCAATAAATACATGCTATGTTAAGTCACCAGGCACTCTAAGGTCTGAATGAGGCAATTGAGTTTTGATGGTGCAAAGCTAAATTCTCCCTGCCCTTTCCATTGGAGAGCAATGACCTTCTCCAGCCCCTCTCCTGTGAAGTTGTGAAGTGGGTCCCATTTCTGTATTTTGAAACAAGGTCTTCTGTAAAACATAGGGCGTCAAGTGCTGTTCTTATGAGCAATGTAGGACAGAGTTGTTGCCAACTCAGACCCTGCTTTCTCCATGTGTGTAAGCCCCTGAACCCTTCCAGAACCAATGCAAGCTGCTCTTGATTGTCTTGTTTCATTTGTCCGTGTAAGCAGCTCACTTGTGTATAGCCTGACTGCTTTAATCTCTCGCTCCTTCCTCATCTTGGCTTATTGCCTGTGTGCTGTGCTTTGGGTCCACCCTGTGAGTTCTGTGGGCACTGCCTTATGAAACCACCAGCTTCCCGTTTGATATTTTCTTGCTCCCCCAGCCTTGTGCCACAGCCCCTGTCAGTCGCAGGGTGGCCTGGAGCAGGGGAGCTGTGCCAGCTGCCTCTAATGGATGGGCTGTGGGCACCGGAGGCACGGGGCTGACTGACAGGAGGCCACCTCAGTGGCACCAAACACTGGTCCCTGCCTTGCCTGCGAGGGTAAGCAGTGGTGGAGAGCTGTGATCCTGCATGTTTTGGGTGGGGGGGAGAAAGGCTCAGGCAGTGCCCCCCGACAGGCACAGGCATTTGCTGCTTGACTTGCTGCTTGCTTTCAGTTGTTTGGATACAGAGATGCGTTCTGCAGTGTTGCTGCTGAGCAAAGAAACATGCTGTGGCTTTTTAACTGAATCCTTTAGGGCTCTGTCTTTTCCCTATGTTTGTCTGGTTCTTCTCTCTACTTTTTCCACTTTCCCTTCCCTTTGCTCTCCTTTTATCTTCCTCCCCCTGCTCAGCCCTTTCCTCCCCCCCTCCCCGTTCTCATTCACCCTTGTGATCAGGAGAAGGCAGGACTTCCCTTTTCAGATCAGGTCCATTTATCCCACCTGCTGTTCATCACATGAACAGGGAAAGCATTTCCATCGTTCCATTTCCGGGCCCTTTTGCCCCGAATTCCCGTTCACATTTGTTCAGCATAGCTTTTAATGTTGTTACTTCTCCTGAAATTAGCCAGCTGCAATATCTGAGCTGACAGCCTCCTGCGGTGTGGATCCCACAGGTTCTCCATCACAGTGAGATGGAGGGTTTCTTTTTTCCCAAATTGACTGTCTCCTAATTTAATCATCTCTCAGCCCTCTTAGGTTTCATTCCTGCAGTTCTGTTGATGACCACAGCTTGCCCACTGCGGTGCATTCCTGTGAATCAGACCTGGTTATGCTTCTTCATGAAGCAGACTTGCCTTTCCTTGGACTCTCAGCACCTTGTGGCTGCAATGCCTCAGGCTGGTGTCATCGCACAGGCTCTGGACTTGCCTTCCGTAGATGCTCTGCCCCAGATGTCCAGCATGATCTTGTACAGAGCAGTAAATCTCCTGGTGCCTTTTCCCATCTGTAAACTGGGGAGTTACAGTTTTTCTTTCTACGCTTCCTGGCAGTTTTGCCCATCTTAGCTACTCCTGTTCCAGATAGGCTGTATCTGACTGTGTCCATAGTAGGTGAAGTGCAAAAGGAGTCTTCACTTGAGAGATAGGTGATGCTAGAAGAGGAAAAATAAATTACTTTTGGGTTTCCTGTGTTCCAGGACTAGTAAAACTTCTACCCTGGACTCCTCCAGAAGAAAGGTGCCAACATCCAAATCATGGATGCAGATCAGCTGAAGACACTTTGTAAGTGGGTTGAGCTGATCAGTGGCAAAGAGAACCTTTTATTGAACACCTTCATGTGCCAGCCCTGCTCCTTTTACAAAGCTCACTGGACCTGGCTTCTTTACCTTTCATTCACGACTTGATAAGGAGAGGTTTTTATTAATCCATAATTTGCATTGATGGATAGCATTGATTAGTTTGTAGCATTGGGCTGCTAATGGGTTGTTGGGTTTGTTTTCTTGGTTTTGGGTTTTGTTTTTTTGTTTTTATTTTCCTGTGTTATTCCTGACAAAGTGACAATTCAGATCGGGGTTTTGGAACAAGATTTTAGCAGATAGTCTACCCATTTTCAGGTGATATTGTTTTGACTTAGCCCCAATCCAGCAATGTGGTGTATGTGTATAGCTCTGAACTCATGCTAAACCTGACCTAAATCACTGAAATCAGAGTCTTTGTAATGGGCAATTTTTTTTAGATAGTATATCGGTGAAAGTAATAGCATCTACGACCTAGGTTCTCTTGAGGGTAGTCAAGCACTGGAACAGGCTGCCCAGGGACATGGTGGAGTCCCCATGTCTGTAGGTATTTGAGATATCTGGATATGGTGTCATGGTTTAGCAACAGGATTTGGTAGATGAGGTTGGTGGGACTTGATGATCTTGAAGGTCTTTTCCAACCAAATGACTGATTCTTTTGGAAACTTAATTTCCTCCTCCTTTTTCTTCATTGCTGAATTAAATGTTTTGTTTCTCAGTGTCTTGGACCCCGATCCTGAATTATCCCTGGAGGTATGGAATGGTGTTTTGTGCTCCAGGTTCTAGCGTATCTTATTTTATGGTGCAGTTGTGTTTTAAGACCACCCCTGCTGCTTACCTCTTCCTCAGCCTTTTACTCTCTGAGCAAATTGGTGCTGAAGATGGAGTTGCAAAGTTCCACTCGCACTGCGGGATACTGAGTGCTAGCTGGATGTGTGAGGATGAGATCCCTCATCTCATAGCCCCAGCAACTGCCAATCAGGCATTTGGACTGAATCTACAAGGCCAACCATTTAGGTGTTTAGGAATAAGGAGCTCAGTTTCTGAGGAGCTGATTTAAATATTGACTTGCGTAAATGCCAAGTGGCACCGTTGATTGATGTGTGATGGATATGCTCCTCTGCTCTGGGATCATGACCTCCAGCTGGGTTAGTGAGTCATATTCTGATGTGACCATAGCAGTTTCTGGAGACTTAAAGTCTTTTAGTACATAAAAATAAATTCCTTCCTTCCTGGGGCTGAGGAAAACCTTCTGAATGTAAACAGCTGCTGTAGTTAATATTACTGAATATATAGCACAGAGCAATGCATAGTTCATGAAAATTTCAGTAAGAAGGTATGAATTTTGCTTTCTTCCACGTGAAATATGTAACAAAAAAAAGAAGGCATTGGACCCAAGAGCCAAATTTAGCCCTGTATGGAGCAATGAAAATAAATTTAGGCTTTATAGCATTTTTATTCCATTGTCTAAAATGGAGCAAAAAGATTCTGAGATGTGAAGCCATAGATGCAAACAGAAGTGAGGGTTGAAAAAATACACAAATTTAGATCAAGGTACTGTGATGGTGGCCACATCATGTATCTGCAATTACAATCCAGAATAATCTGCTTGAGGGGAACCCAGATCTGGGAGACTTATGGGATGCTGCAGGGCAGAGGAAGGGGAGAGTGCTGGTGAAGCTTTGTTGCAAATTTAGTTTTTACTAAAAGTAAGAATTATTTTAATGTATATGAGGTTCAGTGATAAATGCTTTCTAACACTTCCATAATAACTTCCTAAGATGGTTCTTTGTGAAAGAGCAACAATTCTATAATGCATTTCTGAAACTCTGAATAAAATTAAGTGAATTTCCCCACCTTTTTTTAAAGGTGTGGTATGAAAACAGTCATTCAGGTGTGACACTGCAGGAGCAATCAACTGACCTTGAGTGTCATAGATTTCTATTACCTCATTTTACTACTTCGGATCAAAACATTGGAAGAGGGGCCATGTGGGGAGGATGATGGGGAGATGTGCTCTTTGGGCTTTGGTGGCAAGAGAGAATTTATATGCTCAATGCCTTAGGGATGGATCGAACCCTGTCCCCAGGCCATTCCTGTTGGGTGTGTGCGGTCTTTGATCAGTCCCAGAACAAGGTGACAAGAACTGGTGAACCAGAATACCCCATTGGTTCTTTTAGCATCTGGTATTAGTTTTGCATTTGAAATATTGAAGCCTTTCATTTACTGGGAGTGTTGGGGGTGGAAGAGGGAAGCTATGTGACACAAGAAGTTATCTGAATTAAAAACAAGCAAAAATGAAAACCAACTGCAGTCATTAAAAATGAATTTCCAGGAAGGCTGGGGAAAGTGAGATTAAAAAATATTGTGATTTCTGTCACGACCGCATTTAAGCTGAGCCATTAAAGATGCTATTGTCTGGACCAGCTGTTTTGGAACAATTATCCATTTGACAACAGGCAGAAGGATGAGCTGGCTATTGCCCCTCTTTCCCTGAGATGCTGTACAGAGGCACATGTGTGTGTGCATGTGCCCACTGCCATGCCCCAGCACTCCCTCCTACCTCACCCCCACGTGGAAAAATCCTGACCCTCTGCTGAAAGAGGCAAAGCCAGAAATCTCAGCCCTAGACCCTCCTAGTTGAAATGCTTAATGACATGCATGCTGCTAGAAACTCAGTCTTTCTTGATTTTCCTCCTCTTTGGGAGCTTTGTGCCACACGAGTCTGGCAAGATCACAAATGCGCATTTGGCACGTGGCTGTATGTGTTTTAACACCAACCTCCGCAACCACTTCTCAGCTTCTTATAGTTCCTTCTGCTCTACTCCTATTCTGCGTGCTTCTGGCTGGTGCTTTGAGCTGAGAAAATCTGAGGAAGAGTACTTTTTCAGGAAAAAAAAGTAACCAGTTCTGGGAAATTTTCTTCCCTCTACCGCTGTTCCTGTTTCTGGTAATGCTGCTTGCATATATCTTCAATACTAGTCTTTATCTCTCCATCTTTGGTTCCCAAGGATGGCCAGGAGGTCTGCCAGAAAGAAAATGTATTTGCAGATTTCTTAAATATAATTCAGTGAGTAATTCAGTAAGTAGAGTCCCTTGGGACTGATTGTTTGTTTCTTACTGACTGCAGCAAAGTTCCTGTCACTTTGCGTATCTAGAAGATTAGGTTGGTTTTTGTTTTTCTCTTCACTTCCAGACCAACAGTTCATCCTGTAACCTGAAAACCAAGCTGGCTTCTTTGTAAATCACATGTACCCAAAGGGAAGATGCAGCAAAAAGATCTTAGTTAACAAAATAGACTTGCATGTTTTTTAACTTTGCTAAAATGTAGTGAAGAGTAATGTTAATAGCTCAGCAGACATGGCCGATGCAGAGAGGAACAAGCTCTGAGGAAACATTTTACAGCATGTATACTTTGCAGAGAAGGCTTTTGTGGCTGAACTTCTCTAGGTGATTCCAGTCGACTCAGTTGGAGAATAACAGTAATCTGTTTCTTAAGGTAAATATAACATTCATGATTTGGTTTTTGTTTTCTGCTGAAGATTACTTCAATAACATGCCCAGGCCTTCAAGTGTTCAATCTCATGTATTGTATGCTGATCTCAGAGTCCAGGCTTATTCAGGGAGAAAACATGACAATTTTCCCTGAATGTCTTCTCTTTGGTGTCCTCATTCTGGACTGTCAGAGAGACTATATCCTTTCTCTCCTACAGGGAGGGAAACCTGCCTGTGCCCAACTTTCCTCCCCAATACTAGAGCGAAGCAGACAGATCTGTAGTGGTGATTTTGAGCTGTGCTCTTGCCAGTGCTCTTAGGCAGGGTTACGTACTAGTGGGATGGGACATCTTCAAGGCGGAATGAAATCACTGTTGTTGGGTACGTCTGCAACAAATTTTCAGTTGCTTCATGGAGGGAGGTAGCACACTGCCACTATAAGTACTGCCTTATGAGTAGCGTAGGTAAGTGTGGCCATTCTGGTTATTAATGATCATGCAGTACTTCCTGTAAGAACGGGCATTTTGTTTCCTGTAGAAGTCATGGAAGTGCCTGTGCCTTCTCCTCAACCACAGCCCTTCCCGCAGCACTTCCTGAAGGATGTGGTGTGCTTCTCCACTTCCTGTCCTAAATGGCAGCGTGTTGTTTCTGAATCTTTCTGTATGCATAGTGTACACAACAGTTTTTTGAAATCTTTCACAGTTTTGAGTGTTATATTTAATAAAGCTGCGTTCCAATGCCTGTATTGCCAAAAAGTTACAAGGCATGCTGACTGTTTGGTCCCTGTTACCACTGCGTTTTATGCTGTGGTTGCTTGGCAGCTAGGAGGAGAATTTCTCTTTTGCCAAAGCCTGTGCCATTGACACTTGTGTTAAATCAATCTCTCTGCTAACAGCTGATGGTACAGAGCCCATGACACATGACTCTGCTCCTAATTCCAGTTACTAGAAAGCGGTAGTGATGCACATTAGCCAGCCAACTCGTCACCGATTGTAACAGTTGCAACAACTGATGATCCTTGCTTCACTTTCACTTTGGATTTCTCTGCTGCTGTTTGCTGTGCTTTTTCTATCAAGCAGATGACCTGATCAGCACAAAGTCCCATCCTGTTAATGGCTAATGAGCAGTTCATAATGACTATGGAGATGCAGCATCCCATCCAAGCTAGACATTGACAGGCAGTAAATAAGTATCACGCTCTGTGCTTCTGTCAGTGTACTGATCGTGCTGCAGTCATTGCTCTACTTTCCGTAGCTGCTGGCATGCATATCATGTTAGTCCTGTCCCTTGGTTCATGCATGGGAGGGAAGAGAGGGTCACTTTGACTGTAAAAAGCTAAAACATGAAACTTGTCATCCCTGGGCTTTAGGGGGCAAATGGGGTGTGATGTGTCCTTACAATATGACTGTTGGTATGGTGGGTATTTCTGTGTATGGAACTTGTTTAGGGGTCTCTTTCTTCTTGTGTTTGAAAGGTTTCACTTGGCTATCTCCTTCAGATGATACAAAAATATGTTCCCCTGACCCTTGCATAGGACCTGCATGGTTAAAACTCCACCTCTCACCCAGAATTACTGAGCAGCATTGACCTGGGAATATGGTGCTAGAAATCTTCACTGCAAAAGAAAAGGACATTCAAGCACAGAGAGACATTAGTAACTTTTCCAGCTCTTTATTAGAACAGCTTAGGTCAGATTGTGTTTTCTGATTGTAAGTCTCTATTAGGTTAGTTTCTCCCTTACATCAGCTTTCACCTTTGAGGTTTTATAGGCAAGCAATGTGGACAGTGCAAGGAGATTTTCCAAGGTTATAAGAGCACAAAATCTACCGGAGGGGAGATAATGAAGGGCTGATGCAGAGATGCACCATGATGCAAGAGCTGAGGAGCATGACTTTCTTTCCCAGATAGATTTGGGGTGTCGTCGTATGCCCCTGTTATTGGTCATATGCACATTCCCAGTCGAGTGCCTTGGGGATTACTCCACCTCAGAAGCCTTCATCAAACCTCAGGGCACTTACACCTGAGGTTTGCAGGCAGTCCTTTTGCAACCTCCCAGCTGCCTGCTGTGTCTGACATAAGCCTCAGCAAAGTTAGAAAGTGGGACTAGGATGAGATGGCTCCTTTGTGTAACAGAGAAGGAAGCATGCATATTTGAAAACTCATTCATCTTGCCCTATCTGTGAGTGTCTGTGGGCACAGCTATTCATCCACCTGCACAAACGTTTGTTGTGTGGCCTCCACTGACCTGTGCAGAGGCATGTTTTGTTCTGTTTTCTTTCAACTGTTCAGGGAATCACCTACAAATAATGCAGGACTCAACCAGCTGGAACTGCTGCCAGGTCTGTAGCACCATCGCCTGGTCCAAGTGTGCTATCCCTATTAGCATCCATTCCCCCATGGCATACGCAGACCACTTCTCAGGGATGTAGCTGCCCGCTAAGTAACCCAACCCCTATCCTAAGTGTCCTGTCACAGCCATGAACCTGAAGTCTCACAGCCGCTTGCTTGAGACATGCAGCATCGCATCTCATGACCTATAGTTATGTCTCTATGCATACAATTGTCCAGCAGGTCTTTTGATCACCTAAACTCTTGGTGTCAATGTCACAACTCATCTAAAGCAAGCAGGATCCTGGTCATCCTCTCAGATGTCCCAGAAAACAGGCTTGTTGAAATCTGGCAAGGTCAAATCCTTACAGCTGGTGGACCTTGGCCACATATGTCTGTGGAGCTACTGAGTGACTCAAACCCTCTGAACCCTTTTGCATATATTTATGGATATGCATGTATGTATGCACATAATTAGTTGTCTGTATTTCTGTATGTATAGAAAATCCCGTACATTTTCATTCTTTCTTGCCCTGCTGTAGCTATTGTTTTTCCAAATTCTGACTTTCAGTATTTTTCCCTCACTTCCTACTTCAACTCTAACCCTCTGCATTCCCTGCCTTTTCAGATGCTTTCCTGTGCAAAGTTCGTTGTGCCAGGCTGTTCACTGATTTTTTGCAGGATGGCTAAACATGCACTAGGGACCAGGCTGAGACCGTGTGTCTCATCTCACTTGCTCTGATTTATCTGTTGAGGGAATCCAAGCTTTCAGAACTGAAAGGCTGCCACTGCAACCCCATGTCCTTCATGGATTCCCCAGGTTGTGCCTTGCACTCTGCCGCTTATGTGCTGAACAGGAGGATATACTGCACTTGCAATATATTTTGAGAGGCTTGACTGTTTCAAGCTGCTTGTGACTCTGAAAACAGCTTTATTTAAGTACTGCATGCAAGCTGGTGTTTCAAAATAACAGAATAATTAAGGCGAGGGGGAGGGAGGGAGGATATCAAATATTCATGTACTTCAAAGAAAATACAATCATCTTAGGTGTCCTGTGGCTACAGAATATTCAGGAGCGAAATGTGCCACAGTGGTTTGGTGAACTTCTCTGCGGGCAGGTATGTCTGAGAACTCAGCCAAGCAACTGTGGCGGTGCTTGAGGACAGGCAGAAGAGCATAGGGAAAAACAAAGAAAAGAATGTAAGAAGGCAGAAGAATGCCAGCGGGAGTGCTATTTTGTCTTCCTAAAGACAGTTTGGGGAGGGTTTACATTCTTTGTGCGTCATGCTCATTTTTGGGGAGGAAAAAATGGAGAAATTATTTGGAGGAGATGAACTATTTTAGTTTCTCATTTTGCAGTGACATTTTTGATTTGGAAAACTTCCTTTCAAAAAAAAAAAAATGCTTGAAAAGAAAAGGCATTTTTTTCATGTAGGTCAAATAAAATCCTTCAGTCGATCTGAAAAGATTTTTTTCTAAAAAAACAAACAAATTAAATGATAGGTCTGAGTCCTCCTGGAAAGAAATATTTTCAATTTATTGCTTTGACCAGTGGACAGAAAAATTGTGCCTGGCTCTGAAGAAGAGTGTGTAGTGGGGGCAGAGGAGAAAAGGGAAAAATGCAGCAAGATTTGTGGAAAGGCTGAAGCTGGTGCTACCCAGGCAAGGAGAGAAGAGGGGGTTGGAAGTGCTCATTCCCGTTGCAGTGCTTCAGGGGTGTGTGAACAAGATCTGGACCTTGAGGGGAAAAGGGACTGGAAGCGTGCGTGTGCCGCTGGTGCTGGGAATGGTGTGTGGCCTGGAGCTGATGGGCAGCGCAGTCTGGGCTCAGCTGACTGCTGTGCTTGCATGAGCAGCACGCTGCCTTGCCTCAGCCGCCAGTGGCATTGCTGAGGGCATCCGTGCCCATGAGTGCTGGAGCAGGAGATGTAGTAATTGCTTGGCGGTGGCCTTCTCCATGCCCGCTGATCTGCGAGGAGCAGAGCCGTCCAAGAGATGCAGTCAGATGGTGAGCTCTAATGTGCCTGTACTTATAGATGTCTTCATTAGGGGACATCTGCACAACAGTTGAGGGACCTGTGCTTTTTGGAGCTTGTCAGGGATGGGCACAGCGTGGTGATGGAGGTGTGCTTCAAATTAAGGGGCTGGAGTGCCAGCCCAGGGATACAACGCTTATTTGCATTCAGTCTGAGGAGGGGCATGGTGTGAAGAAATCATAAGAAGAGGAACGAGAAGGCGGGTAAATCCAATCAAAATAAGCCAAAAGCTTCCCCTCAGGCCCAACGCTACCTTCAGTCCATTTTATGCCTGCCATTCCTGCTCTTGGGACCCTGTTGTTGTTCAGACTTGTGCTAGCTTCTTATTTGCCATCCTGTCCTGCTCTCACAATTGTTTACAGAATCACAGAATGGGCAGGGTTGGAAGGGACCTCTGAAGATCATCCAGTCCAACCCCCCTGCCGAGCAGGATCACCTAGAGCACCTTGCACAGGATGGCATCCGGGCGGGCTTTGAATATCTCCAGAGAAGGAGACTCCACAGCCTCTCTGGGCAACCGGTTCCAGTGCTCTGTCACCCTCACAGTAAAGAAGTGCCCCCTCATGTTGAGCCGGAACCTCCTGTGTTTCAGTTTGTGCCCGTTGCCTCTCATCCTGTCGCTGGGCACAACTCAGAAGAGACCGGCTCCATCCTCTCGACACCCTCCCCTCAGATGTTTGTATACATTAATGAGGTCTCCCCTCACTCCGCCCCAGACTCAAAGCCCAGTGGTGCCTCTGGCTGCTTCTCGCTATGTTACACTCGCAGCCCATGCAGGAACACACAAGTGCACAGAAACACATTTCATGCTGACATTACAGGTGTCCGAGCCTGACTTTCTTGTCCAAATAACACTCCTTGATCTCTGTCCTTGCTCTGCCCCTTCTACCACGGTGTGTTCTCTCAGTGAAGGTCAGTGTTGCTGCAGAGTGTCTGGCCATGTGAATTCACATTTGAAAGCCTTCCTGCTGCTGACTCCAGGATATCTGACCTGTGTAAGAAACCTGGTTGATGAGGGCACTGGAGGGATGTTTCATCTTGGGGTTGGGAGAGGAGAGTGTCTGAGAATGAGTGCTTGTGCTCAGGCTCCGTCCTTGCTTGTATGTGTCTACCATCGCTCCTGCTGCACCTCCTTCCCTGCTCTTTCCCCTACCTTATATCTCGTGTTCACTCTGCAAAATCCTCTACTCATGTGTCCTGGAGGAAGTGCATGCAAGGAGACCATTTTAGCCTGCAAATTGTTGTTCTTACTACTTCCAAAGCCATCTTTCTCAAGTCTAGTATTTCCCTGTGTTTAAGTGCAGCCCTTATTTTAGGAGAAGTAGAAAGCATTCTCTCTCTTTAACCACTATTGCCATTTCCAAGACACTCTTCCAACACGGATGTATTTCCAAAACTTCATGTAAGTTACGGCAAAGTATACAAAGACTTTTGAACTGTTTTTTAACCTGTAGACAGATACTGTCCAAAACCAAAAAGGTAATTGCAAAGACAAAGCTATCTTCGAGGAATTTGGGGCTAGCTCAAGTGAATGGAGTGTTTTGGATACCAGATCATGAAAACCCAGATTGGAGCACTCTGGGAATGAGTGGAAGGGCTGCTAGCCAGGATTTTGCAAGGCCTGGTCTTATGACACTTCTGCAATGCAGGTTAGGTGAGACAAGAATCTTGGGAGCCAGCAAACCCTGCAGACATCATCTGCATCTGGCAGCCTCAGTTAAGAATTGGCTTTTGGCTGATTAGATCTGTCAGATAACTTTTCATTTCCAAAATATATACTGCATGCTTATGGAGCTTTTTGCACTTAGATTACCAGTTTAAGTCTGGGTTTGTGTTGGCAGCCCTTGAAAGTTGTTTCTGAGGAAAGAACTAGTAGATCCACAGCAGGGCAACTGTAGAGGCAGATTTTGGCTTGAATCTTGTCTGCAAGCAGATTTTTGCCCAGACCTTGTCAGGGTCCAACAACACGACATGCCTTTTCTTCTCCTGTATCTTTTTTACTGTTCTCTGTGCGTTTTTGGTAGCTGACAAAATAGTTGTACTGCAGTTCTGTGAGTGTGGTATGTAGTTTCTGGCTTGTCTGGAAGGTGGCATGCAACAGCTGAGTGGCAGTGGGACTAGTGCAATGGGAGGTCTGGACCAGTGTTAGTTATGGGTGGTCAGGGAAGGAGCAGAAGAAAATGGTACCTTTGCCTCACAAGTGGGAAGGAACTGGGCATCTAATGCTATTGATCTAGCTCTCAGTTTTTTTTTTTATTAATACTAAAGAGCACTGTCATCTCTCTGTAGTCTCTGGAGAGTACAGCCCCCTCTCCTAGCTACTAGTGGTGGCAGTTAAGGAGCTGCAGTCTTCTTCAGCTCCCCTGTGGTTGTGAGGTCCTACAGGCATACCTAAAAATATGGAATTTCTCTGCTTGTCAAGCGAGTCCAAAAAGCAAAGTCCCTGTGGTAAAATGCTAGGCATCTGTAGATGAAAGTCCCCTTTTGTTGGGTTATGGCAGAGTCAGAACCCGATGCCAAGATGGATTTAAACAACGTAGCATTGCTTTTTGAGAACATTTAATGATAATAATTGCAGGTCTGCTGCATGCTAAGATAATAAATTTCCTGTGAAGGCTGATTGAATGCAAGAGCTCAAAAAGGCAGAGCTCATCTCTCTTCATCAGTCTTCTCTTCAGCCTCTTCCTGCAGAGTGCTACACACTGGTCAGAGGAGCATTGTGGTACTGTTTTCTGCTTATATTTGAAGCGTCAGCACCGTCTACTGCTGCAGACTAGAAATTGTAAAGCAGGACCAATTTTTGGTCGCTCGTTAAAAGAAACTCATTGATTTAATTGTGCAATCCCATAAATGCCAATAGTTTCTCTTTGAGGACAGTAGATGTGCTCAGTGTTAGGTGCTGCAGTTCTGCTAATGAAGTGGTATTAAACTTGTACCTGTGTGTAGGTGCATTGACCTAGATTTATCAAGCTGTTACACTTAATGCTTAAATTGCACTTGATTGGCCCAGTGCTCTGATCTGGTCTGGCAAATACTATATTCTCTACAAGGCTCCTAAGAGGAATTCCCTAGCTGATCACACATTTCTTTGCACTGTTATAGATCTTCCCCTATCCATTTCTTCTCACTCGTTTCTACTTATTATCTAGGGAAGCTATTTGCAGCAGCTTGTTCACAGGAACATGTGAAATTACCTTGTTCCTCTCTGCTCCAAGTCTCCACTGTTAAAAGAACCAATATTTGATTTTTTCTTTTCCTTAGCTGGAAACATTTTTTTGTATACAATAGTATTAGTGGTTTTTCTTCTTTTTTTCCCCATTTTCTGCCAGAGAGAAAAGCAGTTGGGAGTTTTTTTACTGAAACAGGTTCTCATTAGCAAATATTTTGTTGAAATCAGAACGCTTTGCAGAAACTTACTGGTTTCGGCAAACTTATGATCCACCACCATACACGGGGCTGTCAGAAATGAGCTCGCTTGGCAAGCTGCTCGGAAGTGCACATTTCAGAGAGCTGTAAAATTCCTAAAGTAGAGATTCCCACAAAGTAGAAATTCTAAGTTTTAGCCAGTTTGTTAAGACTGTCTTTTTTTTCTCTAAAGCATTAAACAGTTGTGTACTCTAAGGGCAAACGCTAAGTGATAAACTCTGCTTCATTGTCAGTGGGACCATGGATACCATCTAGCATCCATTTTTTCTGAAGCCCTTGCAATCCTGGGTTAATGTTTAAAAATCCTTTACACAGGTGTGAAGTTTTGCTTCTGGAGCATGGGAATGTTATGATGTCCCTAAGGACATAACACAGGCAGCAGTCAGGATTTGCTTTTGTATAAAAATGACCTGCATAATGATGCATTCCCTGTTACCAATTTGGGGAAACAAGTTGTGTACAACTCTCAGTAGCAAAATCATTTGTTTATAGTACTTGAGCTAAGGTAGCAACTCTTCTGATTCAGAATAAATGTTTATCTTCCATACAGACTGGGCATGAAAGAAAGTTATTTTGTATTTAGCCAGCCTCTACAATGTAAGGCATAGAGCGCTGTGTAAACAGCTCATCTACCCCTGCAGCCTAGACTGTACAGGCATATCCAGCAGTGCTTTCTGTATGAAACTTGGACAAGATTCTAAAAACAAAAAAACCAACACCATTATTTTGTACCCCACTAGGGTAAAGTTTCTGAGGACTTTTCAGTCCTCCTGTTGCAAATGTCTGTCTGCAGCAGCTAATCAACTAACTCTGTTAATAGCACTTCTGTAATTGTGATTCTCCTCCCCAGGAAGGCTTACTAACCCCGCTGGGCTGCCTGTCCCAGGTATTGGGACCTCTACAGCAGCAGAGCTCCTGTTGTGAACAGCTCTCGTATTTCAGACATGCAGACCTGCGCACAAAGGTCTGGGTACCTGCCTTAGGGTCACATGCAGCAGACTCACTGCATGGTGCTTCCATCATATGGCAAATGATGAGAGCCTGGGCCTTGCAGACCTCTTCACTGAAGTGGTCTCATCGGATTTTAAAAGAAAAACTCCAATGTTTGAATGGGGGGCAGAAACCTGCCGTGTTCCCCAATACCAATATACTCTGTCTTCCTCTGTTTTTGTCACAGAGGCAAGATATATGCCAATTCTCTTACCCACAGAGACAGTTGGATATTTATTTCACACCAGATGAATGTGACTGAGGGGGGAAAAAGAAATGAATCTATTTTAAAATGTGAGATTCTGTTTTAAAACAAGGGAAGAAGCAAAAAGTTGAGGAAGAGAGAATCAAATATTTATGTACTTCAAAAGCAAAGCAATATAATTTCAGTGACATTGTTGCTAAACGACTGTTCATCCCCCATTGACTGACAGATAAAACAGGTTTGTGTCATTTTGAAGTGACTCCTCATCCATGTGACTTCTCCTTTGCAGTCAGGGCTCTGGCAGCTCCCTTCAGAGATCTCCACAGGGAAGAAGTGAGGAAGATTACAGACACGCAAAAATACCAGCCATTAATTCAATTGTTTCCTTTGCTTGTTCTACTGTTGTTGCTGATGGTATTTGTTATGTGTTCTGCTGCCTGTAAGATTATGTATGAGTTCTGTAGCTCAGTTCAAAGGAACCCAAATTCTAGTTGCTTACAAACAGGGAGATGGTAGGGAGCCTTAAGAAGGTGGGAACATCGAGTTCATAACATAAGCATTAGTTTGTGATGGTCCTTTTCAAGTTGTCTGCTGCCCTGTAATCCTGGAAACATTCACAGCAGTCGATTTACCTGGGTGTCAGGTAGCAGCCCTGCAGGGACGCCAGTTAATGCTCTTGGGTCTGCATCCTGATCCTAGTTTGTTGTGCTGAAAGGAGATGGGAAAGGGAGAAAGGAGGGAAGGGTCTCTGTGAGCAGGAGCCTGCTATCAGTCTGGGAAGCATTTATTACTACTACTACCTGCTCGTTTGCTGTAGAAACAGTCAGCTGAGGGGATGCATTGATTTATGGCCAATACTCTTTAGTATTTCCACAGAGGCTTTATTGGGTCTCTGCCTATAGAAATGGATTGGGTTGGAACGATCCCAGCAATTGCTGAGCACATGCAGGGGCTGTGAGTGCCAGAAAAAAAAAGAAAAAAGAAAAAAAAGAATAAAAAATTGGGAGGAGTACTAAGTGTACTTAGTACTAAGTACTAAGACCAGGACCTTATCCTGGGCATTTGAAGTATGAGAGGACTGTCTTTAATAGTACCAAGCTTAATAAAAAGTTTTTCTGGACACGTTAGGCATCATCTACTAGCTGCCAGAGTCGAACCTGGTGTCCCAAATGGCTTAGTCCCAGCATTACTGACTTTCTTGTCAAATCCAACCGGGCAACACAGTGGGGGATCTTTCCAAAACATTATACATAATGCATCTTAAGTCATACCTGATGTGAGCAGTTTCAGCTCTTTCACTTCACTAGCATGAAGTACATTCAGCATTTCCTTTCATTTTAGCTTGGCTATTGCAAACTGCTCTTCTCTTCAAACAGCAGTGTTACTAATCCTCGGTTCTGGTTTTTTTCCTCTCCTCACTTAGGGGAGGGCTATGCCTTAAGCAGTGCTAGGGTTAATTAGCATGGTGTTAGTATGGGCAACAAGCAACAGAGAGCAGAGCAGCATGGGCTCTCGAGTAACTGTGGCATCTTAGCTAGATTAAAAACAGGGCTGGTAAGCCTCCCCACATGCACCTGCATTTATTATCGACTGTCTATGTACCAGTGGTCTTCCTCTTTTACTTTGGGCCTCAGAGAGAATGGCTCTGCTGCTTCATTCATAGGCTTCCTCTCTTGAGACCGAATTTCCACAGGTCATGCTATGACTGTGGCCAGGAGTACCCCACCAATTTCGTGATGGCAAACCGAAAATGGACAGCGAGGAGTTCAATGCCTCAGGCAGCTATCTGGGAGGTTTGCACAGCCATTCCTTGAGGTCTGTGTCGCGTTGTCCGTCTTCACTGCTACGCCATACCCCAAATTAACACTTCTAGTGTTAATGATTGCCTTCTAGTACTGTGGCTACTGTTCGAATGTCTCAGCAAGTACTCGGGCCCTCACATTATCCTATTCCCTCTTCTCATTATTCTCCCCCTGCTTCATTGTGATGGGGCTTGCAGAAGAACTATTAAAGTTAGGACTTCTAAATGACAGCTCTGTTTTCTTTTGCTGCAGACTCCATCTCTGCATTGTTCTGCTAAACTGTTGGATGAATGTGCCAGAGCACTCTGTCACAGAAATCTTTCCTGCTTATTATATCGCCTTTTGGAAGAACAGTAGCTGTTTAATGCTGTGAATAAGGGTAAATATATACACAATGAATGGAACTGAACCTCTCAGTCCTTTGTAGGACTTAGTTTGTTAGCATCTCTACACACTCAGAAATGAGCATTAAGCGTCTTTAGAGGCATATTTTCCTCCTTATCTTTCCAAGCCTGCTCAGCTCTTTAAGATGGTCTGGAGATACCTTTAAAGAAAAGAAAATCAAGTCTCTCAAATCAGCAATGGCATCTCTGGAGAGGAGAGTGATTAATATGTAGTAATACAAAGCATTGGAATAATCACGGGATTCTCATTTCTATAGCATTTTTTTCTACATAAATCACCTCAAAAAATCGTAGCTTGAAACAACACTGATGGTAAACTGCCCTCACTAGGATGGATGGATGGCAGCAGTTTACCAGCACAGAACAAGCTTGATAGTGCTGTGGGAAGGGAGGATGTTTTGGCCAAGATGTGTAAGATACTGACCAGATTGTTCAGAGGGCATCATGCAGTATGTGCTTGTTCCCACCAAAGAGACGTAAGCTGTATTGTTTCTTAAGGTTAGCAGCACAGAGAGTGTTCTGGACTTAAACCTCATGTTAAGGTGCTCTCAAAATACTCTGAATATGTAGAAGGGAATTTGCTATCTTCAGAGAAAGGGAGAACAGTCATAAAGTCACAAAAATTCTATCCCACAGCTCTAAACAAGAGGTGATGATTAGAAAATGTCAATAGAAAATTTTCATGTTGGGAGTCATTGTTTCAGCAAAATCAATGATTTTTTTTAAAGTCAGGCTGATGCTGACAAAATTCAGATTGGAGAAGAGAAGAAAATGAATGTTTCTGATTTCTGAATAGAGGGTTTTTTTTGATTGATTGATTATGTGTTTTTGGTAAAACAATACTTTATTATCACTCAGAAAATTAACTTAGATTTTATTTATGAAGATGGAACACTTAAGCTTTCAGTGTGATGTTTTAGGGAAGATTTCAGAATGGTAAATGCGGCATTAAAAAAAAAAAAAAAGGCTTTTCCCTGACAGTTTTACTGAACACACCTAGAGTCCTGTGCCACATGGTTCATCTGTAGGTGTTTTATCTAAGCTATTACCAGCTGAATCTGCTTGTTAGCTGGCCTTCTGTTCTGCTGTCTGCTCAGGTTTTGGGTGCTGGCTGGATTTTTCTCAGAGCTCACTAGAACCAGGGAGTCACTGCGCAGCTGTCAAAGCTGGCCGTACTGGCACGAGCTCCTCTTTAGCATGCATTCACCGCAAGCTTGGCGTGGATTCCTCTTCTCTCTTCCTTGGTGGTGTTATTCCCCACAGCCGTAGCATGATGCTTACCTAAGGAAGCTGGCCAGCCAGCCTATTTCATGCAGTGCTTTTTCTACCTAAGGATTGCTCTACACTAAGCAAACATTAATTAATCCTCACACAATCATTACAATATAGGTACTATCATCTGAATTTTATAGAAGTGGATATGGGTGTGTGTTTAGAGGGGAAGAAGAAGGAAGAACAAAATACAGACAGGGGAAGCAATCTGTCAAAGGTCATGCAGTGACAGGAATTGCCTTAATTTCATATTGTCCTCCAACTGTGCAGGCTTCTCTCTCTGTTTTGGTATATACTGAGGGCATGAGTTTGAGGATTTTCTTCCCACTTGGAAGTTCTGGATCCAGCAGCAAAGCAGCTGAGGCCATGCTTTAGCTGTGAAGAGCAGGTAGCCCCATTGGGGTACTCACACGCTTCAAGCTCATTGTGTGATCGTGTGATGCTGGTGCAGGTGTTAGGAGTGAAAGATGTCTCTGACACATGCTACACACACGAAATCTGCATTAGGAGGAAGTTAGAAGAGAGACCAGTGCTTACTTCCTAGGAGAGGCAGTGCCTGGATGTTTGGGCTCATTGGCAGGCTGTGCAGGATGGTCTCAGACTTAGCACCGTTGTTTAAAGTGTCCTGGCTTTTGTCATTTCTCTGCTAGCAGGTCTTGTCGCTGCACTGTGAATACTGCTTTTTTTTCCTTCACCAGCTGGTTTATGTTTTCTCATGAGAAGATTGGCCAGGGGCAGAAGGGAAGAAGTTGTACTGTCATGATTTTCCATGCCTGGTAGTATTTTTCCTGCTCATGGTAGTGAGCAATTCAGGAAGTGGAGCAGGACAAGAAGCTTATGGTTAACGTGCCTTGAGGGAGGAAGAGGAGGTACACAATATAGTGTCTGTTCAAATACCTGCTGCAGGTCTTAGCAGAATCTATTGCTTTGCACTCAAGCAGGCTAACCACATCTTCTTGCACTCCTTGTAAAGCAGGAGAGGAGAATGAGCTACACTTGTCCTCTTCTGAGCACTTTTTTTGGCTTCATTACTGCCTGATTTGACAACTTTGTCAATAATTTACCACCTTCTTTCTCCAACCCAGTTTACAGGGAAGAATATATCTATTTTTTTTTCCACTGCACCATGGCTTCAAATGACCACTGTCTGTTTCTCTATCACAAGAGAAAGAACAGCAAAGAAAGTCTTAGAAACAAATGCAGGAACCCCCCCGCTGCCACTCAGTGATTCTCAACAGCAAAGGTCAATCTCCGCTTTGAAGGATGGTGTCAGCTCTGGAGTGGGCAGAGGTTCAGTGTCTGGCCTCCCTGTTGACACATTTAAAGATTTCACTCACATGTCTCTCCTCCTGAAATACTTTTAACACACCCTTTTGAAAAAGCTGCAGCCATGAAACAGTGCTCCCGCTGCTCTCTGCTTCAGCTTGTTACCAAACCAACACATATTATTAGCAGACAGTCCCATGTAACCTTGAAGTTTTCTTAAGAATTGCACCCTTTTCCTATTCACTTTGAAGGTTTTTTAATCTTTTCTAGTAAATAAGGAGATGTACCAATGGAAATAGGTTTGTTAAAATAGTAAACCCAAGCCCTGAGGATGAGAAAAAGAGGTAATTTACCTAATCCAAACTCCCAGAGGAAACGCCCTCTGAATTTGCCGATGTCTGCATCTGTAAAAGAGACATTATCTGGAGTTAGTCAAGAGTGGGCTTTGTTCTTGGCACTGTTGACAAAGATTTTGGGTTTGAGTTTGTTTTCCAAAAGGGGGGGGGGGGATTTTTTTCTGCTTTCCCTGCAATTAAAACCTTTTTTTTTTCTTTTCAGATTTTGCTTTTTAGCAAAATAAAGCCTGCCCAGATACTTCCACTGGAAGTGAAGACTGGGAGTAGTCTTTTATATAAAGATGATGTAGTGAATTGTATAAGTTGGAATATGATTGCATTCTTCTAGGTGTTTGATTTTTCAATTTAAATACCAATATTTTCTGTGGAACACATCTGATGAGTCAGTCTTCAAACTTCACTGAAACTTTTTACCAAAAGAAATCTTCAGAGAAAAAAAGAAATTCATTAATTGCCTTTTTTCTCTACTCATCTTTAAAAACATAATGATTTCAATACAAGCAGCAGGAAGAGGACAACTTTGCAGCCATGAATATAAATTCCAAATACAAACTTGATCAAAGGTTTTTTATGTTTGAAAGGACCAGATGAGTTTCAGAACTTCCTTCCTTTAACCTATCTCAGACCATGAGGTCTTCCAAGTTAACAGGGACTTTGATGTGGTTATACCTGTGAAGTCGTGCCCAGTAATAGACCTGAGGAGCTGTAGAGTATGAGAGGTGGAAGGAAGACAAAAATGCCTCAAATCTAGGACAAAATTTTGAAAAATTACTCAAGGGTTCAAAGGAATAATGCTATTATCTCCTCCCTGCCTCAGTTTTCCTGTCTGTAAAGTAAAGCTGACAATCAGAGCTAATAGAATCATTTAGGTTGCACAATTAATTTAAGAAATGTCGCTCCTTCTGTTTGCAAAACAACCTCAAGAGGATTTTGAATTTTTCAAATGTATTTGCTGCTTGGCAATTATTTAAGTCAAATGATTCAAAATTAAATCATTTCTGCAAACAATTCTTAGTCTGTAAGTTTACTTCTGAGATCTTCTGAGTTCCTCAGATGTACAGAAGAGGGAAATCCAGCTAGATCTTGATTTGCCCCAGGTACAAGTTAGTGCTGCTCCTATTGTTTGTTGTGGAGTTGAGGGTTTTGATTGCTTTTTATTTTTTTCTTGTTTTTCTTTAAAGACCTGTAATATTTCAGTTCCTTGGAGGAATGTATTTCTTCCAACTGGCTTTTTGTGGGTACTTTTGCTTTATATGTTTGTGCATTGAGACATTCGGAATTACAATTAGGTGGTAAGGTATCTCTGCCTCTATGCCAGCTCCTGCTAGGAAGTGAATTTTCTTAGGCAGACACCAAGCAGGAGCCACTGATTAGTGAGTTGTAAGCATCCTTTTGTCTAATCTGTGACTATCAGGTTTGCTGTTCTGTGTGTCTTTGAGACATTGGTCATCATGCAATCCCACAGACTGGGATTACTTACGTGGTAGAAAGCAAACTGGTTTACAACCTGGAAGCTGAGCTACTTGCTAGAGTTCTCCCCTTCAATTTAGCTGTTTAATTAAAATAAATAAATAGATTAAAAATACATAAGTCAGGCTTGTGTTTGACAATGCATAGCTTAACATTTAGATTATTGCCCCAAATACAGAGAGGCCTGGTTTTACAGAGCTGCTGTTCTTGTTCTTTGATGGGGTGTGCTCACGTGCCTTTCATAAGCAAATTCTCTTGTGTACAACTTTGCAGTTCATTTCCTGCAAAACCCTTTGTGGCAGTAAAATTTGATTGCTTGAAACTCTGTGGGAAATGACAGCACAAGGGTGTAACTGAAATGAATCAATTCATACAGTCAGTCAGAGGAGTATTTGTGAAGGGTTTTCTGTATCTTGCTCACCTACATCTCATGAAGGTATTGACTGCACCTACATCCCAAGGGTGTGATGAGACTTAATTTAATAAAAGCTTGTGAAGTACTTTACAGAAGAAAAGTGTTGTGTGTTATTTCATTTTAATGTACCTTTGAGCTTCATTGTTCTACCTGGGCTCCCAGGTAGGAATCCTAGAAAGCCTGTCCCCTGCGTTTCAAGACCTGAAGGAGTAGTTTATTCTCAGTATTTCCAAGATTTCCAGGATATTATTTAAGCATGATCCACAGCCTGCTTTAACCAGCTCAGCTGAGCTGAAAAAACCAGGAACCCAAGACCATCAAAATCTCAGGCAAACACTGCAGAAGGAACTACAAAACCTGTGAGCCTTCTCAACCAGCATTTTTCAAGTGTGGCTACGTTTCACAGTAGGTCAATGGGATACAGAGCTGGCACCACGTAGGAAGGCTCCAGTCAGTTTTGGAAGCCAGACAGTGCTGTGATAGTAAGTCCCTATACCTAAGCTCATTAGCGGTGCTGAGAAGCAGGGTTTATGAGCTTGTGCATAGGTCTGTGCTAACTCTGTGATACTTCTTGCACATCCCTGCTAGCTTAGGTGGTGCTGGGAATGGCATTTGTACCAAACTCTATTTGTCCAATGTGAGCATGTCCTTGGTGCTCTGCAAGGTGGAGACCTTTGTTTGCCCAGTGTCGTGATTTGGCAGCTCGCCCCTTCCTCATGTGCTGTATTGGCTTTTGCAGTAACCCACGATTACCCATACACAAATACTGTTGAGTTCTTCTGTGGTGTTAGGTATTTCTCAGTACACACAGTACTTCAAAGCTCTTAGTCCTACTTCATAAAAACAGAGGAGTGAGGCATAGGGATACATCTCTAATTTGTGGCCACAAGCCGGAAAAGAGATTTCCTTGACTCATAGAATAAGGTTAACTCCAGATTAAAATGTCTAAATTTAGGGGTCTTTCTGTAGATATCTGCATGTGAGTTGGTGTCTAAACACCTGTTAGAGCTGGTAGAGATTCAGTGCAGTCAGTTGAGGCTAGGAACTTAATTTAGCTCATCCTAGAGCAGGCATCTCCTGATCAACTGAATTAACCTTTTGACTCTGCTGACTGTAAGGACTGAGTCTCCATTAACTGCTGGGAGAAGTTAGACCACGCAGTGCTGACCTGTGGGAGATTCAATCTCAGACTGAATTCCACCTCAGCCGGCATCCTGCTTGTGGGACCGCTGTGCCTATGACTTTGCAAACTGGTCTGCAGAATTTAAGGAGACAGGAGAAAATTCCAAAGTGGAGCGTCTAGCCAGGGGTTCAGACTGGGGACCAAGGAGTCTTGGAGAACAGCCGTGTATGAGTCAGAGAGGATGCATTGTCCTCCGCAGAACAGGACTACCTGTGTCTATCTTTCACGCTGTAGCAAAGCAGGATAAAACCCAGATCTGTCTTTGACATCTGTGAGGAAAAAAATGGGAGGAAGGCGGGTAGAAAAATGAAAAAAGGAAACAGACACATGCAGACCTGAGACAGAGGGATTTGTATGTCAGTCGTAAAAACAAATTGGCTCTTCTTCGCCCACCCTTCTTTCTACCCTCTTCTGGCACTCACTGGAGAAATAACAGCTGGTGTAATGATATTGACAGACTCCTGTCTTTGGCTTTGTAAACCTGTTTTCTATACTAATGTATAGGGCCTGTAGGACACAGCCAGAGCAAGACTGAAGTTTCATTTCTGTATCCCCTTAAGGAAGTGTTCAGATTGACTTGCTCACCCAGCCGCCTGGATCCCTTCTGGGTAAGAGTGCCAGGGCAAGCATCTAACAACCAGCTTGCTTGGAAAAAGAGGAAAAGAAAGAGAGAGGGGAGGAAGGCAAGATGGAATTGGATGCTTTTCATGGATTTATCATCTCCTGTGCTAGTTCTAATTTTTGAGTTATAGAAAATGCCTTTAGAAGGCTATGGAATCACAATTCCTATTCTACGTGAAAAACATACAATAAGAAATGTTCTTTTTTAAGCTGAGTTCTAAATGTGATGGTAATGTACTTTGCTTTCAGGCTGCATTTATATTGCCAGGGTTAGTAGCAATGCTGTAGCTAAGTTTACAATGGTCCCACCCAGCTTTCTGGCTCCTGTCCTTCTGTTCTGAAGGAGCTATGTGATTCCCTTCATGTCTAGGATCCAAAACACGTTTACCTAGTGAACACCATTCTTCTGCTACTCCTTATAGTCTTTTTTTTTTTTTTTTTGTGATGATTTCTTAAGGAAAGTTATGCTCTGGTAGAACTGCTTTTTTTGTGAGTTCAAGAGCTGTAAGCAGTAGCCAGGGAGGTTTGGGATGGACTAGAAGGAGAAGAAATTCTGGCAGCCCTTTTAAGAAGCACAGACAATAAGGTTAGGCAAGAAAACAGGAAAGGAGTTGGTGAAAGAATTGGGGTGGTTAAGCGAGGAGGGGGTAGAACAGGACTATTTGTCTATTTAAGGTATTGTTTCAGTTTCCCTTGAAAAGTCGAGCAAGCAATGGTGTGTCAAATATATCTACTTCCCATTTTCTTTCTAAATGAAAGGAAAAAGCTGCAACTTCCATCAAAAAAAAATTTAAAAAATCTGAACACAGTAAGCAAACAAGTACTGAGCTCAATGCCTGCTTGTAACTTTCTCAGACAGTTCCCTCTGGGCTGACATTTTTCATGCTTGAAGTAAAGAAGCGTGTATATAAAATACACATGCACAGTGCTACTGTAATGGGAAGTTTTGTCAAAATTTCAGTGATAAAGTTTTATGTAGTTTTGGTGGTGCTAGTTTTCGGTTTCTTGAAGCAGGCAAATAGTTTTCAGTTGCTTTTGTTGTACTGAGATGACAAAAAATTCTCATTTAATTGTCGGTGTGCTCCAGAACATATGCTCTCGCTGAGTCTTTCTTGGAGGGATTTGGAGTCTGTTTCTGGCTAACTGTGAGCGTATACACACGTGAAGAATGAACTTGGTGACAGCGTATGCACAAAAGGATTTCCTGCACTCTTGCTCGTGTGCACATACAGGCAAATTCCCTCTAAGCTAGGGTCCTTTGAAAGTCAGGACAGGTTGCTCCCTGGAGAGGCCTTACTGGAGAAATAAAGGGCTGAAGGCAAAAGTTTTGGAGCACCTCTCCTGCCTGGTGAGGAATCTACCACTATGCCCAATGACCTCTGCAGAGTTTGGAAACCTTTGCTGGGAAGGAGAGCATCAAGAGAGGAGGGGCTGTCTCCGAGCAAGATCTTGTTTGTTGGTGGTGATCTTATGACTTAATGCAGGCATGAACGTGGTAGAGGGGCCAAGCATACCAACTTGTCTGGGTTCTCTGGGAGGGGCTTCGCCTTTGAAATAAGGTAGCAGTGTTTTCCTGCTGTCTCTGTCTTTCCTCATAAGTACAGCACTCAGGACTTTAATCCTACATGGCTGATATGTTCTTATGGCCACCAAGATGGTTGAGTTTCTGGTTTTGCTTCCCTGCAACTTTAATATATTGTTTTTTTCTTTGATCCCTTCTAAGACTCTCTTCAAGGTCTTTGAGCCATTGAAGTAATCTCTTTGTGGCGTCCCCCTTTCTCCATTCCCTCCCCCTTAGTCCTCCATGCTCTGCGCTCCATCCACCCACCCAGGGCTTGCAGTCCCGTAGCCTTGCTTATTTTCCCTGTATTGCAGCAGAGGATTTGATTGATTGCACTAGGGCAGGTTTTGAAATGGATATTTCAACAACTCCAATGCTGGTTGTCACAATGCTTAAGGATGAATGTGTGTGGATGTTGTGCCTCTCTCCCAAGTGTAACTGGAAAACGCAAATACATATTGAATAATGAAATCAAATAGAAATGCATTTAAAGTAATAACAGAGTAAACATCCTCGGTGTGTCCTTTTCCTTAAAGGAAAGCTTTTGCTGTTTAACTACATAAACATGTACATAAATAATAGTATGAGAAGAGACAGTGTTATTTTCCTTCTTGTAAGGCAAGCTATCTGCTCTACTGTTGGAAATCTGAATACATTCATGCGTTTGTGGCCTACGTGATTTTGTGAAGTACTAGAAAGCTATACGCATCTTTGATTCCTTTATCTGCTACAGGAATTTACATTTTACAAACTAAAAGTGCTTTGTAAATCTCCTGTGTTTTTCCTGGCTAATGTTCTTGGTGGGAAGGTTTGTAATGTGCGTTTTGCAGGGTGTGCACTACAAAGCTAGGCACAGCACTCCTGCTTTTCTCCCCTGTGAAACCTACTTCAGGATTCCTGCACAAGTATGGTCAAGCTTAAGCTTTATAGCTGGCCATGCAGTTGCAGCCTTTAAGCTTCTGCACTTCCCTGTTGACACCTCTCTGATGGTCTTGTCGTGATTTAGAAGCCGGCCTCTTACAGAAGCAGTCTGAACTTCGTGATATTTTTCACAGTAGTAAGTACTGCTTCCTCAAGGAGGCTCTTTTGAGCTTTTTTGACGCTTCTTAGGGCAAAAATAAATGGCAAATTCCAGACCTGCAAAGCAGGGCAGTGAGGCAGGGCAGTGCTGCAGCAGCTGACAGCCAGGGCTGAGAGCTGCAAAATGTCACAAGTCCCTGAGTGCTGTAAGTGCAGGCTGCTTGTCCTACTCTTTTCCATGTCACTGTTTAGCTTTCCATCCTTCTGCTGTTCTGTTTATGTTCAGGCACACCTGTAGTTTCTATATAAGCAATAAGGTAACAGCTGGGGCTGCTATATTAGTGTTGCAGACACTGCGGGGGAGTAATGGATTTCAAACCACAACACTTTTTTTCCTGTTAAAATAATAACAATAAAAAAGACAGGAAATTTTCTGAACCTATTGCATCTTTACATCCGCTACCTTGCCCTCTTTAATGCCAAGCTGAACTAGCACTGTTAGTTAAAGATTTAGAGCCCATGACATCCCTCTTTTTGCTTGGGGACTCAGCCCTTGCTTCAAAAGATGGGGCAGCCCTTCTAACAGTAGCACACTATGCTTATGAAGCTGCATACAGATACAGATCTCTCGCTTCTGCTTGAGGCCCCAGTCCTAGGAAGAAACATATCAGCCTGGTTTTAAGGAGTTAAATTGTCCCATGTACCTAGGATTACCCATCTGTTTGAAGTTTAATAGTGTGGGATAAGGGCCTGAGGAAATTCCCAGCTGGACCAGTTCAAAGCTGGAATGAGGGGTCTGCTGGTGTGGGGTGCATGTGTGCATAATTGGCTGCTTTAGCAATTAATATGACTACTGTAAATATAACTGGATTCTTAAAATGATGAATTTGCAAGCATCCTCAATGTGTGCTGCCATCCACTGCTATTCAGTGGGAGAGGGATGCTTTGAGAACTTCTCTGCGTCACCAGATAGTCAAAATACAGCTTCCTGATGGATTTTGAAATATGTATAATTTATATTTCTGACCCTTATTTACTTTTTTTAGAAAGAGGAAAGAGGGTTCATGATTCATTCCTCTTAGTAATTAGATGGTGTTTGTTTATTGACTTATTTATAAAGCACCTCCGGCATGTATGGCACTGTACAGGCAAATGATATTGACAGGTCCTTTCTCCTGCAAGCTGAGCACTCACTCAATTGTGCCTGTTTCGTACTGGCATGCTGTGTAGCAGTGCCATGATGCACTGACCTAGCAGGGACATCGCCTCAGGAAGGCATGATGGATTTTGGGAGCTCTTAGTACATATGCACGAGCAGGCACTGAGAGAGGGAAGATGCACCTGCTGCTGCACCCTCAGGGATCAGCACTGAAAGGAAAGGCAGAGCCCCTCCACTTCTCAGCTACAGAAAGGCTTTGCCCAGCTCTGTCATTCAGATTTCACTTGTTTGAGCGGAAGCTGATGGCATGGTTGTGGCCTCCAGTTCCTTTGCCTCTACTGCACTTTGCAGATCCTGGAAGTTGGTGATAATGCTGTACAGATGCACCTGAGAGCAGATGCCAGCTGCACAGGTGATCAGCCAGGGGAAAGCTGTGTCCTAAAGAGCTTGCAGTCTGGATGTCTACAGCAGAAGAAGGGAGGGAAGATGATCACTGCAAGGAATTTGGAGGTGACTTCTGTCTTGCAGGTGCCCTCAGAAGGGGAAGGTACTTTACCTCTTGCAGTTCCTTCCCTAAAATGTCTCCTAGTTCAGTCTCTTTGACCTGGCAAAATGAGGGAGAGGAGCTAAGAGAATGCCTATGTTGTCTCTAGCCCAAGTGTTCTTCTCTGTTTGTTGCTTTTCTACTGCTCAGGTTACTTGCCTCTCCTCTCCCACCGGCTTGCTTGCCCTTGTTACCTACCATTTAACCTTCTGTTGCTTTTGTCATCCACAGCATTAAAAGTGAGCTCTCCTCAGCCCAAAGAAGTTGAATGCAAATCTTTTGATGCTGTGATGTTTCATTTTGGAGATTGTCTTTAGTTTTCCATTGATAACAGGCCAAGCCACCATCAGAGCATAACGGCATTGAGCAAAGGAGATGGAAAGGAGAGCAAGAAAACTGCTGCCTTAATGGGGTTTGGAGCCACTGACAATCTCCAGGGTGTAATGTCTTAGATCCACACCTCATCGCTTCCCAAAAAAACAGAGAAAGAAGGAAAAAGGGGTGGGGAGCCAAGACTCTGGCTTTGCTAGCTTGTATTCCCTTTCCTCCCCCCTTCCCAATCTGCCCACAATCTAATGGAGAAACCTACAGCTCCAGAACTAATACTTTCCCACATTGCATTAATCCTAATTGACTTGGATATAAGTTCCCCCTCCTACTATCTTCAGCATGGCATTACCACCTGCCCCCTGGGAATCTATAGCCGCCTTTGCTTGCCGACTCTTACCGGCAGCTTTTGCACAGAAGAGAGCAGCTTGCCAGTGGGCTGTGGGGTGCATAAGGTGCAGCTGGAAGGACACAGGCAGTGACCTTCTTGGAGAGCTCAGGGGACAAATTCTGAGAAGTTGCTGTGTTAGAGGTTAGGTGAGCTCTGGGAGGAACTGGGATTGTGAATTGGTTGGGTCTGCATCCCCTTCAGAAGTGGTGATGCTCACGAGGCCCTACTGGGCTTCTTTCTGCAGAAGGAAGCATCTTCCTTCTGCAGAAAGGATGCTAACAGGTTCGAATTTTCCCTGTCTCTGTCCCAGTCTCTTGAAAGGGAGTGGCAACAAATGCAGTACAGAAATTAGCTTGAATGGTGAGACTGAACTAGCCAGAGCAGCAACACAAAACAGGCCAAAAGTGTTTTGGCTGTTTAGAGTTGCAGGATGACTTACCTTGTGTCATCTTCACAGTGACTTCAATTACTCCAGGTCTGGGCATCTTACCTTACTTCTATCTGTTTACCGTAATTCCCCAGATAACTGCTGACCTCTTGCTGTTTCCCATTATCCTTTCTTTTATCCATTCCTGTAGATATCTGCATTCCCCTCTCTTCCATCTCCTTTCTTATCACTAGTGTAGCTAGGATTAGTTAATCCCTTCTTTTTCCAAATGGGGAAACTGAGGCAAAAGCCAATGAATTGACTCAGGTTTACTCTGAATCAATGACCAAGCTGGAACTCCTGCATCCCAAATCCTAAGCCCTGCATCTGGCAGCACATCTGTTCAGTACTGGGTTTCCACACTGTTCCAGTGGTTCAGCCATGCAAAGCAGCACTCTTACCTTTGTTATTTCTCCACTCCATGCAGTCTTTTGTGGTCAGAGTGGTGGCCAGCCACGCGCACACACCAGATCTTTCGGGAAGCAGAGAAAGATACTGGCAGAGGGAACTTGGACGGAGAGAAGAGAAATGGAAATCAAGTGAAAGGAGATAGATACAGGGAAAAGAGCGAAGATCATGAGAAAAGACAATGCAGTGAAAGAGGAGTGAAGGAGAATACAAGGAGGGGGAAAAAGAGGAGTCCCCAGCCTAGAAGAGTTGCAGCTCCTGGCAGGGAAAATGGAGTTACACCCACATACGTTGGCTTCATTTGTGCAGCAAGGGAGGACGGGTGTGGTGGGGATGTGCTTGGGTGAGGGGGTTGTAGCTGCAGGGGAATTATGTGCTGCCGAAGTTGCTCAAGATAGCTGGAGAAGCCAGTGCCTGTGTGCTCTCTTCTATATCTGCAATCAAAGCTTTTTTTTTTTTCTCCCACTGTGCTGGGATTTGATCTCCAGCAATAAGACAAGGAACACAGGAGCAAAAGGGGATTAGTGCAAGAGCATTTCTTGCCTCGGTCTCTTCTGCTGTGGTTGTTTTTCCTTCTCAACACTATAGTTTTCCCACTAGTGGCTCTCAGTTCTCTATCCCATGTGGCAGCATCTTTCTTGAATCATCCTAGACCAAGTGTTTTCCTTCTTGGAGCACTGCTCTGAAAAGGTGTGCCCTGGATGACAATAATCTGATTTTTATTCCCTGCTTCCCAGGCAGTATGCTGTTCAGCTTTGCCCTACTGTGAGCTCAGGTGGCTCATGACAGGAATGGGAGCTGGGGACAACACTGCTTGTCTTTTCATATTACCCAGACCACTCTGGTTATGGAAAGAAGGCAGAGGTTTTTATCTTTCTAGTAATGAGTGGATTGACCTCTGAAGACTCTTGACTTTCCCCTTTCCAAACACCCTTCACATTTTTATGTGCCCAGCTTCTTTCCCAGGATTGCTCCACTCCCCGAAGCAGTGGATAGCCCCAGCTGGAGGTCCTACGGATACGACAGTGAAAATGTGATCCCTGCGAGGTGCTCGCTCCCAGACTAGTTCCAAGAATTTCATTTTCATCATAAAAGATGTGTGTGGGGCTTAGCAGATACTGGTTAACTACCCTTATCTATTGAAAGTGGCTGGAGGCTCAATTTGCTTCATGCTCTTCATTGAGCAGTACTAATAGCAGTGTAATTTATGTAGAAGGAAGCAGATGATGAGTAAGTCAGAGGACCTTGCAAAGATCCTTAACGTGTTTGTTTTGTTTTTAAGGACTACAATACCATGGGCACTTTGTAAGGTTATCCCACAAATGCGGAAATGTCGAGTCTGTGTTCTGATGGGAAGGACCATGGTTTGCTATAAGGAAGTGGCTTTCTCCTAATGGGCCTGCCATACAAATCATTTGCCTGTCCTGTCCCTCTGCATTCTCCCCACCTGGAGACTTCAGCTAGGCTCTCTGTTTTGTTGTTTACACCCGGGAACCTATCCCCATATTTTCAGGAGCAGAATCGAGAATTCATTGTTACCTGATAATAGAAAAGGGATTGTTTGTTGAGGAGTTGGCTCACCTGTTGCCTGCTGAAGTCTGGACTTTGCTGCAGGAAACATCTTTGCACGGAGGCCCCCTTGCAGTGCTTTGGAAAGGCCACAGAGTGCCGTAGAAGTGCTGGCAGACCTAGACTGAGTCCATAAGAGCCCACGGTTTACCGTGCTGTAGGGCAACACCAGAGGCTTCCCAGCTCACGAACAGAGTCCCAAAACCTTGAGAAAGCAGACAAATTAGCAGCAGCAAGCCCCTTTGATTAGGAGACTGTATGACTAAGTGTTTGCTTGCAGAGGCCTCACAGGGTTAAGGGCACTGCCCAGGATGTCACCTCCACAGAGGAGCTGGGAACAGGGAGACAAGTTCTTCTTCACCTTAACAAGAAATGCCTTCCTTCTAAACTGGGTATGGAAAAAGAGATGTTTGGTTCAAACATGCTTACCTTCCCAGTCTAGGGAGAAAGCTAGGCCCCTTCCTGCCTTATTATTCTGTGTTTTAACTACCATACCACTCTTGCAAAATAAACGCAGAAATCTGATAGTCCCAAAGTAATCATTAGCTGGTTGTCATATCCCTCTGAAGACTTTAAATGTCATTTACCTATCTCCAGCTTCTCTATCATGCTAGCACTGCAGTTTCTGAACTCTGTTATTGTTCCAGTAAATATCGATCATGGTATATCAAAGCTGAAGTTGCCTCTCACCGCTTTTCCCTCTTATTGCTCTTTTAACCTCACAAAGCTGCTTGTGCCTGCTACCACTGCCCCTGGGGCAGCCCCTCCTGCCTGTTATCCTTCTGATGCAAGGGGGTGTTGCAGCAGGTGGTAGCTGAGGCATGGGTGGAAAGCAGTTCTTACTTAATGTTCATTACTCTGTAGAAGCAGTTTACTATGTCTCTGAACACCTAAGCAAAATAAATGCTGGTTTGTAAGGGGAGAAATTGATTTTTTTTTTTTCTGCAGTGTTTTTATAAGCATTGCACATGACTTTGTGTAGGAGGATAAAGGCTGGAAGATGAGAGTGAAGTTGTACCTGTTGTCAGGAATCAACAGAGGCTGTAAGTCTAACCTGATCAACCCTGGGGAAACTGTCTGCCTCCTCCTTTAGGAAGGCTGGTTTGATGGAGAAGAGGGGTAAAGCTCCTCAAAAATTTTCAGTTACTGGGAAGTGGAGGAAAGACCGAGGGTCCCAGATGTAGAGGAGGGCTCTGTGGGAACCAAATGTGGACTGCAGTTTCCCACAGGTCAGCAGAGTGGTATGTTAACTGGGAAGATGCTCTTGTGTCTGTAGATGCTGCCTGAAGTACAGCTAGCTTTGTTAAGCCAGGCCCTCTCTACACTGTACTCCTGCCAGCCGGTTTATATGTGAGAAATCTGGGCTTTTGGGATCTTGGCTTAGACTCAAAGGAGCAGCGGGTCTCCTTTCTGTTTAGGGAGAGTCCCTGCCCAGGTGGGTCTCCTGGTTTGCTCAGGATGGTGGTGTGAGAACTGAGACTGCCCAAATTCAGGTACATCTGTGAAAGCAAGAATGTGTTTGAGTGACGAATATCAAGGGACAGTGAGCTAGCTGATCCTAATCATTTTTCTGAGAGCATTTACAGTTTCAGCTGCATCCAGCTGGTTGGCAGGGGCGGAGGGAGATACTGGGTCATACAAGCCTCTGGTTTTAAAAAAAAAAAAAAAAAGATTTGGTAGATGGTAGTAACAAATGTAAGCGTGTTAAAGTAAATCTTGTCTTTTTCCAGATAAATATCATTATCTTCTGTATGCAGCAGCCTTTCATATCAGAGGACCTGGATGCCCTTTATGTGTAGATCACAAGTGAATGATTTGAGTAGATGCAGTGTAGTCCTGAGGGGACATTTATTCACATCACTAAACCATCACAGAACTGGGAACAATTAGGCATGATTGGCTGTCTTAATTGAGGAAAAGCCGAAGGGACTGTAATAAGGGGTAGTGCATTGACAGAGCTCAGTGGGGTCCCCGGGACAAACCGTGTGGTGGAACTGAGGGCTGAGGGGGGGACAAAGCTGGTGTGGGACCTCGGGCTGGGGGGGCTGCAGAGCAGGAGCCTGTGACCAGCCCAGTGTTTGTAGCACTGCGTGGAGAGCAAACTGCTTTGCTGTGGTGTTGGAGGAGTGGGAGGGTAAGCTGAGTTGCTTGGAGGGGAAATGGGCATGGGTCTTAGCTGCTCTGTGGTTAATCTTCCTCTCCTGACATAAAACCAGCTGAAATCCAAGAAAGAATCCCAAAATCTGAGAGAATTCCATTGCCATATGGTGTATATGTATTTAACTGGTAAATTCAAACTTTCCAATTTAAAGCAAAAGTCTTTCTTGACAAATATGCAGCTTGGATGAGAACAGGCAAAGATTCTCCTTGCCCTGGAAGTTTTCTGAACAAAACATCAAAGGTGTCCTTAATGGGCCTATGTAGTGCCACATGTTCTGCTGTGACCCTGAGCTGCATTGCATTGTATTTTCTGTGTACCAAGCACAAATGTGCACAGCTTCCATCCAGGTGTTTTACGTCTGAGATTCAGGAAAAGTGCAAATACTAGGTCTCCTGACCAGAGTAAAAGGAAGGCACAGATTACCCACAAACACGGTTTTCCATGCCGAGCCCAGGAGCTGCATCTACCAGTCCCAGTCCTGCAGGCGCTTTGCTAAGTGATCTGCCAGCACTGTTGAGGCCAAGGGCAACCCCAGTATACTTTATCAGGAGCTGGGGTGTGCATGCCTGCGTGGAATTGAAACCAGGTGGACAGCGGTGAGAGGTTTTTTCTCTTAGGCACAAGAGAGAGTATTTCCTGAGTCTGAAAAGCAAGTTCAGAGTAGAGGAGTAGCTAATGTTCAGGTGAGCCTTCCCTCTGCTCTTCCTCAGCAGGAAAAGGCTTTGCTTTTCTGACTGCCAGCTCTTTAAAGATGATGGTGCAGGAGGTTAGGTTCAGTTCTGGCAGGTAAAGTACATCCCCCGTGGATCTTCCCAGGTGCTGTTTCTCCAACCTGGCTGCTCGCAGCTTCCCTCTCTGTCACGATATCTCATTAATTTGTCCAGGATGCGTTAGGTACTGAGGGCTGCTGACATTTCCAACTCCTCCTCAGGAAATGTCTGCTGCGGTGCTGTGGTCAGGGCTCTGGTGCCTCACTGGGGCACTGCGGGGAAAAGGACAGGGCTGCTGGTCGTTCTGGCCACTTGTCAGTCTCAGCAGCGCTCAAACAGGCAAGTGCAACCTAGCATGAGGGAAAAGAATGTGCGCAGGAGGGGGCATGGCAAGGAGAAGTGTGGATTTGCACTCCTCTGGAATTTGGGATATCCTTCTGTACAGGAGTGTTGTAAGTGTCATGCAAGTGTGTTTAGAATGCATTTGTCTACCTGGTGTTCTGTCTTGCTGTCCATTATCATGGCACCTGGGTAATATTTAAAAAAAAAAAGAGAGAAAAAAAAGAAAAGGCAGATTTCAGATGCTTGCTTCTTTGCAGGGCTGCTCTTATTTGTGTAGACACAGTGCTTCCCTGGGCTACAGGCATGAGTTTGTGTGGGGAGGAAAACAAACAAGTGCATCCCAGGGCACGTAATGTGATCCAGTAATCTGGTACTCACGAGGACTGGTCACATTCAGAGAGTAGGCAAGGAAGGGAGAAGTGATGGAGGTCAGCTTCCACCACCTATTCCCACATTAAGAATCAGCTTCTTTTAAAACACTTGCTGCTAATGGGACTGCCGGGGGACTGCTCTGTATCAGCAAAGGTGCCAGAAACAGGGTCAGCATTAATATGTAAGTGACCTCCTGAATTAATGTTTACAGTAAGGAGCTGCAGGGGGGCAGATCTTTATCTCGCTTGGAGAAGAGAGCGAAGAAGACGGGGAATGGCAAGGGCCATGGCAAAGCTGCTTATTAAATAGAAAGCTTTCTAAGGCACTGCTTTCTTTTTCAGCTTATTTGCAGGATAAGGATTAGTTTTAATTGTGAGATTTTGCAGAATGGAAGTGCTTAATAGGCAGAAGGCGCTTTGTCTGTGCATGTGACTGTGAACAAGGGGAGGGTGGCGAGGGGGTGGAGGGAAAGGGACCGCAGCACGCAGAGGCTGCCGGGCAGAGGGATGAGCAGGAATGTGGTGCTGGACATGCACAGAGGGCAGGGGCCTGGCTTTTTTAATGATGGCTCTCTTCCTTTCTCTGCTGCTCAGTCCCCTCCTCTACAGCAGCCTGGGAGGTGAGCCGCAGCTTCAGCAGTCTCTGTCAGAATGAGGTGAGAGAGCCTGGGAGTCTGCTGCCACTCTGTCAGTGGAGAAGAAGAAATTCCCATGGCCGAGGACCTAAAATAGAAGCAGCCAAAATAGGCCAGGAGATTGTACTGCCCAGATGCTGCAATCCTCTGTTCTGTACTTTCCCCATTACCTTTCGCTCATCTGCAAAAATACAGTTTAGAAGGCAGAAACAGCAGCAGCAAGAATAAGTCCTAGGCTTTCCACCTGACTTTCCTACAAAATACTGGTGCACACTATACACACGCAGTCAACATAGGCAGTGAGTTGTGTTCCCATCTGGTGTAATGACTGAAAGAAATTATTTCGGATGAACTGTACCTGTCTGTGTTTGTTTGAATTTGGTCTGAAGAGAGACAGCTGGAGTTAGGCGCGTCATATGCAAAGCTGCTATGATTGCTTATCAGTAAAGTGCCTAGTGTTTTTCATTATCCAATGTAATTTTCCACTGCTTATCAGTTTGCCAAACTTCACTCATTTGGTTTGAAGTAGTTTGTGCTGAGTATTAGCCCAGGGCTGAATATTTTTGAGAATTTCAGCTAAAAAGTCCAGAGATTAGGAAAACATATGTTGTCTTACTCATTAAAAATAAAAAAAAAGTTCCTTTTTCTGTTTTGAATGAAAATTTAGCAGTTGCATGGTTTGGAGGAGAGATTGGAATTTGGCAGGTAAAGTAGCCTTGGTGTCAGGGATTTACCTTTTGCCATCTCTGCTCATATCTACCTACATGTGGCCAAATTGCAGGCTTCTGAAAAATCTCTGTCTGTACGTTCTCAGCAGAGACTTGTTAGAGTTTGGCCACTAAATCTTCCATCTGTATCAGTCATGCTCCATCCAGTCTTGCCAACTGCTGAATTATTTGTAATTCTCATACCATTTGGTGTTTTACTTAACTTTCTGGTTTTTAGAGAAAAGTGAATTTTTAGTCTCTTTTGAGGAGGAAGTAATTCTGTAGTCCACAGGCTAGCAGGGAACTACGTACTCTCAACAAGCAAATCCCATTCCCCACTCAGCATTTAATCCTTTCATATCACCTGTTTCTTTAGGCCAAATGTGTGCTGTTAGAACTTATGGAGAGCAAAGACAGACATGGGCTGACTTGTTAATTCAAAACCCATACGTTTTGAATATAGCGTACTTATTTGTCCCATATTTTGTATAATGTGTTTCACAGTTTACTTCTATTTTAATATTCATGCCTTCATGGAGGGGCTGAGGTGTGGCTGGCCAGCAGGCGGCTGTGAAACTTCCTAGTTGGTGAGCCCTTGGACTCTAGGAAAGACATGTTATTTGCTTTACAGTACATAGACTGGTTTTCAAATTGATGCATTAGAGTGCATGAGGCATAGCTTAAGGTTGTTGTGAGTAGGAAGTACCCCAGATAAGCCTCTTGCCCTTTTTTTTTTTTTTTTTTTGCCACAAGCACTTTGAAAATCTTTTAGAGGCGTTTAATTACAGAGAGGAAAACAGAAGACACACGGCTTCTGAAAATGGTATCTCTAGGATGCCCTCTGTGAGGTCTAGCACAAGGCTGGAAACAGATGGTCACACATCTGAAATGCAGAAAATTGTGAGACTTCATTTGGGGAACCGGAGCGCGGGATGTTGCAGAGCTTGCTCGTCGGTCTGCCAGCCCACCGGTCAGAGAGCACTGTGCCGCAAACCCCTCTGGTTTCTGAGGAAGTGGACTGGGCTCGGAGCCAAAGGTTAAGCTGTCGTAGGCATGCCTGTCCTATTGCAATGGCATTACCATTCTGGTGTATTTAGTAGCACCTGCTATTACCTGAAACCTCACCTGGCAGTTTGTATCGCTGCCTCTCGCTTCCAGGGCCGGAACGAGAAGTTGAAGGCAGAGCTCTCTGCTGGTGGAGCCAACAGCAAGGTGCGGCTCTTCTCCACAGCCACCTTGCCCCGTGCAGTACCCGACTGAACCTCGCAGCCAGCAGCCCCTTCTTCCTCCTCCCCAGCACAACAACTGCTGGTTCCTAACCTCCTGTGCTAACAAGTACGTGCAAAATGCAGCTTCAAATGTCTGCCTACGGGACTGGATTTCAGAGCCCAAGATCAAACCCTGCTGTGTCACCAATACTGGGGTTGCTGTTCAACTTCGCAGGTGTGTTTTCTTTTTAAAGGTGTGGTTCGATTTCTGTCCACCCCAAATTGTGCATCCTCTTGGCAACCTGTCCCAGAATTTCTGGAAGACGTAGCTGTGTGTGGCGATTTGTTGTGGCTCTTGTGCAGCAGAGCCCACTCTGACTCACATGCGTTCACTTTGCTCTCCTAGAAACATAGTGCGGACACGTGTGGCTTTGCATAAAGGGCCACTTCTGCACACCTGCTTTAATGAAGCATGCAGGTGAGCTAGTCTAGCAGAAGTAGTTTGTGCATTGCCTTGCTGGTATAATTCATGAGAAAAGCAACTTTGTTTTGTTTCCGTCCCCAGCTCAACTTCAAAAAAAACTGACCTCGTGAGTGAATCAGGGCAGTCCAGCACTTGGAAACTTGTTTACATCGTTAACTTTGCTTTAGCTTTTTTTCAGGGATGTTAGGTGAGTCACAGCTGTCAGAGGTCACCTCTAATCTTAGCTTCCACACCTCTGTGTCCATTTCCTTTCTCTCAAAGAATGAAAGGTACATTGAGACTTTAAGGCGTAAGTTACAAAGAAGTTCACTTACGGTTATGAAATAAAACTTTTCATCCCTCTTTAAAACTTTGAGGGGTTGTGGGAGATGCTGGATGAGTTTGGGTGTCTTGGGGCTTTCCTAGGTAGGTAGGAAGTTGAGAGGGTGCGGCCCAGTTTCAGGTGAAGTGGAAGGCTTGGATGAGGATTTCATTAGGTCTTTGTTATGCAGGGGATGAAAGTGGTAAGCCAAACTGTAAATGCAGAGAACCACCCATCCTCCTGATATCAGTGTAGGAAACAGATTTTGCAAAGTGTATTTGTCCTTTGTGTGAGCCTCTAGAGTGATCTTGGACAGTGCACTTCTCTGCAGCTTTTTAAGGAGTGATACCTAACATTACTCTTCTGGAGGCAGACAGTTTTACATTGGCTCAAAAAGCCAGTTCTGGATGACTTGATTGATTCTGGTAGATTGAACCTCCCCTAATTTCCCATAGGGGTCCAGCATTCACAATTCAGTATTCTAGAAGCATTCAAGATGAATCATTTTGATTTTAACTTGAAAATAATGACTGTAATTCATTGATCACTGGAGGCATGCTGTCCATATGGGTTGTGATGTTCATGGCCCTAGGTTGGTACTCCAGCCAAAGCCTGCTCTCATTACCTCTGGAGGAAGTCTGGCACTGGTCCAGCCGCATGCTATTGTTGTTCCTGGTGGAACATTTATAAACTTATCCAGGCGTTCTGATTCAGAACTCTTTCTCTTGATGAGATGCTGGCTCTCAAATGAATAGTTACATATCCAGACTCTCATGTTGCTAGTTCAGACACAGCACTGTTGATGCTGAAACCTCAGCTGATTTTTTGTGAGACTTAAAGTAGTGGTTTGTCATTGCTGGAAAAGACTTAATACTTCGGCTGCGTGAAATTAAATTCAGACTCCTTTGAGAAATGGCAGAGGGTCAAAGTAAATTTTTTTTTTTTTTTAATTAGTACAAAGTTTTGCTACGACTCATCAGACCTACCTTCTTCACTTATTATTGCCAACTATGGGATATTAGGAAAACAGGGTTATTATTCAGTTATGCAATAAGATTAAGATTGTGGAGAACTGTTGGAGGGAAATGGGTTATGAAATACATATATTCCCTTGTTTAAGCTTGAGAGTTAATAGTTGAGAGGGGTGGAAGAGGGAGGAAGAAGAAAAGGGTTGTTTTTCTTGTCAGTATAGATACTTTTTTTTTTCTTTCAGGGAAAGATACAAAGCAAGATCTACTTTTAGGGACTGTAGGATCATAGAGAACACATTACCTTAGAAAAGCTGAATAATTTCCTGATGATTGTTGTAAAAATCACTATTGTTATGCCTGCAGCCTTCTCTTAACTTAGAGTTTTCATACGGGGAACTTCTCTAACATCTGTCTGTTGAGTATAGCATGTGTATAATAGAATACATATAAATTCAAAAGCAAGGATATTAGAAGTTAGAGCAGTCATAACACTCCATTCCCACTTCTTTGTAATTCCTAGAGATCTTCCAAGTACCATAGGCAGTGCTTTGAACTTCTCCTGGGATATACAGCCTGCCACCACACTATTTCCCAAAAGTAATAAATGTTTGCAGACCCATCCAGAATTGTCAGTGTCGGGAACATGGCAGCATGGTAACTGGGTGAAGGGAAATGGTAAGATGTCTGTCATGCTTTTGATGAAAATAGTGTCTTTTATTTCCTACATATTTTTCACTTTGGACTTCATAGCGGAGGCTACCAACAGCCAGAGTATGCTGGTGCATAGGGTGTATGTATAACGAAACTGATTCCTGAGATGGAGTGGTTGCAAACGATGAGATAGTTGTGGATAATGAGTGTACTGGATGATGTTTATAGCTAAGGTGTTACGCTGCACTTGAGCATTCAGTGTAAGGGAATGAAGGTATCTTTCTTAAGCTGTCTTTAGCAAACAAATTCAGACTACGTGACCGTAGGTCTGAGAAAGTAAGAAGCCCTGAGCTGAAGCTTCTCTTTTGGACACAGTAGATAAGGATACAGCCTTTCAGTTCTTAAATATACTTACTTCTGGCACTGAGTGTAGTGTTTGCCTTAGAAGAGTTATAAACCTAAAACTAATTGATTTTTTTTATTTAAAAATAACAAAAAAAGATATGAGAGCTTTTCAATGATGTGGGTTGTTAGTGAGAAGCAGACGAAAACAACTTCCATTTTAAAAATCAAGGTATTTGAGGATTGTATGTGCCAAAGAAAATCTATCTTGCCTTGACGAAAAAAAAGATGAGTGGGGAAAAAAAGATGTTATTACTATTCCATTTGTTCTTGTGATCTGTTTTAATTCATTCAGATACTTCTTTTATTTTTATCTAGTATTTGAACATTATTAAACTAATGGTTCATCGATGGTTTGTTGTTTAATTAAAGGAAAACTTCCTGAAAACTTCTTTCTGATAACTTTGGAACAGTTAGTTAGCATGATAGGACATATATGTGCCATTGGAGACTAGTGATGTGTGATGGCAGGCAAAGTGTATACATGATACAGCTGAAGTCTCTGCAAACTGATTTAAAAAGAGAGCAAGTTGCCACTATACCAAGTGCCTTTAGCAGCAAGTTACTGGCTGAGCATGCTAGCCTGTTGTGCCATGGAGCAGTTAGGTTAAGGTAATTAAAAACAGTATTAAGAGTGTAATTGAATTCTGTCCAGGAAAGTACTTCTTACCTTGGAGCTTTTGTAACTGCTGCAGTATTGAGACCCTGCTGTTACTTTTGTTTATCAGGCACGATTTAAGGGATCAGGTGGTACAAGTCTTCAGTTATTTATCCGAATGTCACAGCCTCCTATTGAGTAGGACAAAAGGGTTCCTCTGGCATTACTGCAAACAAACCTGCTTATGAGCCTGATGTGTAAGGGGCTAAAATCCAGAGCCAAATCCTGTTGCTATTTGTGTCCATGGGATTTTTGCCAGTGGCTTCCCAGGATCCTGCCCATAGTTTACGTAGCGCGGTATTATGAGTTTTGCTAAGCCCAGCTCCTCTGTTCATGGATCTCTGTCAGGGCTGAGTCTAATTACTCTACAGACTGGTCAACAAGCAAGGATTGCACCAGTTGTGCAACCATCACTGCCTGACCCTCTCAATGAACTGCAGCTAAATGAAGACCCTTGGGGAAATCTGCTGAAGGCAGCAACAGCTGTAAATGGGGATGACTCTGAGTGGTGCCTTGTCATTTAATAGGACTCCCTTTGCCTTGGGACTTACTTTTTGCCCCTGGGGCAAAGATGTTCCCTCAGGAAGTGGAACTGGCTCATTTCCCCGTTCTGAGGCAGAGTTTCTGGAAGGAAATATGAAGCTAATAGGGCTTGTTTCCTTTCAGCATCTGCAGAATGGCATAGCAGGTGGCAGTGAGAGTCTGTGCAGGCCAGTTGTCTGGTCACAGAGAGCTGAGTGCCTTCACAGAGGAAGGAAACAGCATAGAAAGAACAAACCAGTTATTCAGGGAAGGAAGTCAAAAGCATTCACATGGTGCCAGGAATATTTTCACTACCATCACCAAAGCCCATGAATACACAGGCAATTAAGACAGAGAAAAACAGAAGGTTCTTCTCTCTCCACTACTGCATCTCCACTGCCTTATACATTCTTCCTCATTACCGAAGATTTAAAAAGAACAAAGATCTGCTCATATCCTTTCCAGTAGGAACAAATGTGATGGATGGGAGCAGCCAGGTGACCAGCCTAGGATCTACCTCTCAGCGCACATTTACCTTCCTCGGACATTGGTCTCCGACGTAAAGCTTAACACCAAAATCAGCTTGGTTAGGTCAGTGCTGCGGTCACTCTTTCTATTGCGTTGCAGACACAGGGAAACAGAAAAAACAACAATGCAGGTCTGTAGGGACAGACTGCACGCAGATCATTTGTACACATGTGTGCACATGTGCACAAATCATCCAGGCACCCTAGACAGTTTATGCATGCCTCAGAAAGCTATTGTATAGGCAAATACATTTGTGAGTGCAACCGAAAGCATCTGTTCCGGTAAGGTCATTCACTGGATGAAAAAGTTTGGTTTAAAATTTCTTACTGGAGTGGCTGTGACCTCCATTTTTCTGGCCATGCAGGTGCTTAAGGACGTGTTCCCACCAAACATGAAGGGAAGCACACACAGACTTACCTCTTCCCACTGATGGCAAGGGTTGCATATGGATTTAGTTCAAGCCTATTTTTGTTGTTATGGCAAGTTTAACCAGTGTTGCTCAAAATGAATGAATACAGCTCAGCCGGAGGCTGTATTAGCCGTAAGTACCGTTGGCCTGGGAAAGGGCTTGGTAATGGGTTTGAAGCTTTGAGTCATATCTTAAGCATGACAACTGTAATTTGAGGTGGCAGCAGTGTCAGTTCCAGATGTAGTGACAGTTGGCTAAACAATGCAATGCAGGAATAGCTCAGGAAGATAGAGTAGCTTCTAAAACAGTAAATTGAGGAAAAACATGACTACCTCTGTGAAGAGATCAGATTGGCATTCAGAAGTGGTGCAAAAGATGCATGTAATGATGAAGTAGGAAACAGGGCAAGCAAAGGCAAAGTGACGTGTGTCTGTCACTACAAATCTGTGATCTGTCTACATCTTGCAAACCAGGCATGGTTCTGGTGCCCATCTCTAAAAGAAATGAGCAGAATTAGAGAGTGTCCAAGGTGGGAGGGAGGCACAGGTGCCAAGAGGCAGGGAGCGGCTTCCCAGGTAAAAGACATTTAGTCATCTCTGGCTCCTGAGAGATGGCCCAGGAGGACAATAAAATAGGTCTGCAAAATCACCACTGGAAAGGAGAAGGTGGCTGCAGAGTGGCCGTCACCTCTTTCTTACAGTGAGAACAGTGGTCATCTAAGAATACGTTCAGGCAGCAGGTTTAAGGTAATATGGAAAGGAAGTATGCAGTGCGTAGTTATCATAGGGAACTCATTGGCACAGAATGGTGAGATGATGAAAAATACAAGTGCGTTCGGTGGGTAATTGGACAGAGTCGTGGAAGGAGAGCCCTGGGGCTGCGCAGAGGCCTATGCAGGTGCGTGCCTGCCGGAGGAGGGCCTGCAGCAGCAAATGGCTGTGGGCTGGGAGAGCGGGCAGGGCAAGGGCCCTCAGGTATGGGCCTGGTGTCTTATGGTTTTCTTCAGCGTCTGCTGCTGCTGTTGGAGGCAGGACACCAAACCAGGTGGCTCTTGAATCAGTACAGCCATTTGTACGACAGTTTAGAAAATCCAGGTAGGATGTATACAGAAGATTCAAAGAAACGGCCTGGGTACTTTCGATGGGGCTTGATGTTTACTTTGAAGTGCCAGAAGCCTGGAAAAAATGTTTGCGTTTAAAGGTGCTTTCAAATTTAAAAAGCGTGGATGGGACGACGTAAGTAAATATAGTCCTGTCATTCTGATGCTGTTTCCAGGTAAAATAACAGAACTGATACGGGATTTCTTTAATAAAAAATTAAAGAAAGGAAATATAATTAATGCCAATCAAAATGGATTTATGGGAAATAAATCCTGTCAGACTAATCAGATGTCTTTTTGATGAGATTATAAAATTTGTTGGTAAAGATAATGTAGTGCAGATGTGTTAGACTTCTTGAAGCATTTGGTGTTGTACTTCATAGCATTTTGATGAAGAAACTACAATAGTATAGAATGACTTGCTGTGTATTAACTGGATTAAAAACTGGTTAAATGGCACTCTCAAAACACAACTGCAAGCTGGGAATCATTGCCACAATCACGTTGTGTCAGAATTCTGCACAGATTGATTCTCACCCCTATCATTATTCCCTACTATTGATTTTAAAAATAAATAAATAAATTGTAAGATATAAAACCATCAGAAGGAAAGTTCGTTGGTGACACAAATGGTAAAACTCTGCAGACAAACCATGAAAAAGGACAAGGTTATAGATGGAGAGCAATAGCAGATTTCTTGTTAAACTTAGCTTAAGGAAATGATGTATTTTAACGTGGTCAATTATGAAGCACAATGTAAAGGCATGCAGAACAACAGTAGTAGTTAGCCATGCTTTTAACCTGAAGGATTCTATTCTGGGAAGCAGCAAATCCAAAAAAAAAAAAAGCTAGATGGTCAACTGAATGGAAATCCTAATGCAAAACTATGCCAGAAGATACAGCACAGGCTTGGAAGCGTAAACAGGGATACCTCAGGTGAGAGCTCAGGAAGCAGTGCATCGCTTCTGTACTTGACAGGTGCTCAGCTAATGCAATATTGCCTCTTGTTTTGGTGTCCACTGTTAAAGATACCGCTAAGCTGAAGGGGTGTCTCAGAAACCAGACATGCAAATGATGGTAATTTTAGGAGCCATGCTTCACAGTTTGAGACTCCAGGAGAACAGCCTCTTTAGTTTATCTGTTGGAAACCTAAGGGGTTGCAGTTTGTAAATACCTACTTAGAGAACCAAACTTTAATAAGAGGGCACTTCAAGCTAGCAAACAACATATAAAAAGATCTAGTGGCTGAACCTGAAGCCAGGCAATTTCACACTAGAAATGAGGCACAAGTTTTTTCAGCACTGAAAGTAATTAAACATTGGAACAATTTACCATGGGAATGTGGTTGATTCTCTATCACTAGCAATTTTAAAATCAATACTAGCTTTTTCTTGAGAACATATGTTCTATCCAAGCATGAATTAATTCAGGGCAGTCCTATGAGCTGCTTTATTCAGGAGATTGGAAGGGAAGTTCACTCTTCCTTCTGGCATTATAATCTCTATTCTTTAACTCTTGGGTGGTGGCCCCCCTTTTTTAAAAACTCTTTTAATGTTCTTGTGTGAATGACCAAACATATTTCTTATTCTTGTTTCTGTACTGAATACAAGAATAAGATTCTGTCGGACAGGATTGTGTTTTCCATCTCTAAGTTTTGAATATGAATTCATTCTCTAATTTTGGTTTTGGTCATGATTTGCCTTGGCACTCTGCGTATTTTGCATCTGTTGTGGTTTAACCCGGCAGGCAGCTACACACCACACAGCCGTTCGCTCACTCTTCCCCCCCCAGCCCAGTGGGATGGGGGAGAGAATCGCGAAAAAGGAAAAAAAACTCGTGGGTTGAGAAAAAGACAGTTTAATAGGACAGAAAAGAAAGGAAAAATAATGATAATAATAATAATGACACTAGTAAAAGAATATACAAAGCAAGTGTACACAATGCAATGCACGATGCAATTGCTCACCACCCGCTGACCGATGCCCAGCCTGTTCCCGAGCAGCGGCCCCCCCTTTTCCCCGGCCAGCCCTCCCAGTTTTATTGTTCAGCATGACGTCATATGGTATGGAATATGCCTTTGGTCAGTCTGGGTCAGCTGTCCTGGTCCTGTCCCCTCCCAGCTTCTTGTGCACCCCCAGCCTCCTCGCTCGCAGGGCAATACGAGGAGCTGGAAAGTCCTTGGCTCTGTACAAACACTGCTCTGCAGCAACTGAAAACATCACCATTATCTTCATCAAAAAATCCAAAACACAGCATTGTGTGAACCTCTACAAAGAGAATTTAACTCTATCCCAGCCAAAACCATGACAGCATCACACAGTGGTAGCTGCAGTTCTCCTGAGAGGTCTGTATGGCTTCACTGGTGCTCCTAAATAAAACAGTCCAGGCAACATCTGCAGGCCCTGCAGCCAGCTGGCACCACACCACTCACCTCTATCTGGGTACATTCTCTTACCTTTCAGAGCAGTGAGGCCACACACAAATTGCCTGTGGGGATCAATTCCTCGTTTGCAATAACCTCCAAACTGTGCTAGCTGGTGTAGGCCAAAACCATGCCAGTGACCACAGTAATAGTTTAGCGGTATAGACCGTTGACCAGTGCCTTTGCCATCTCTGCTACGGAGTATAGGTAAAGCCTATGCATCTATTTTTATTTTTTTTATTTTTATTTTTTACTCTTAGAGCTTGTTAGAAAAAAAAAGCTTCTGAAGTGTTTTGTTAGAGGTTGAAGCCTTTCATGGCAAACAGTATATTTTGATGAAAATTTTGACAAGTATATGTCCAAATAGTGGATTCAGCTTTCTCGATTCATTTCAATAAGGCTGATCCATTTCTTCAGAGTAGCATAAAAATATTTTGATTAAAGTGCTTTGATAGATTCTCATTTGACTTTTCTTCTAAATATTATATATTATATTTTGTATTTCATGTTGCAGTTCTTTGATGTTATCCAAATACACCATGCCAATATCATCGAAATGAAACAATCCGTCATCATTCTAATGGAATATTTCATTTAATTCTAATCTTGATTTTGCAGAGCTATTGTTCTGCAGGAACTTCCAAAATTTCAGCTTTCAGCTTGAGTTGAAATGAAAATAAATGGTGAATGTACAGTACTTCCCTCAGAGAAGAAGGGTGGTTTTTTTTGGAGGTAGGAGAGAACAGGCTAGATCTAGGTGTACGCTGCATATTGCAGTGACTCTTACAGCTGTGCTTTAAGTGTTGATCTGACCTCTTAAAATAAGTTTGTTACATGTGCCCACAATCAAGGGTGGGGGATCAGCTCCAGGCTGTGTAAATACCTAAATGCAGACAATTGTGTTAGCCAGCTATCTAAGCTCTCATACCTTCAGGCAGGTTCTTCACTGCCTGCATATTCGGTCGAGTCAGCTGCAAAGAGACTACACAGTTGCGTTTGGTCAGCAAGATTGCTCTCCAAACTGGTACAGATCAGCAGCTTGATTCAGTTGCCCAAAGTGAGGTATTTGGAGCCATTTTAGTTGCCTGAAATTGCGAAGATGACTTGGATGACAATGTCACGGGACTTTTTGAAAGACTTCCACACTAGTGTCTGGAGGTGATTCCCTCTTGTTGTTAAGAGTACAAAGAAATGTAAAAGCATCATCCTCAAAATTTAAGTAGCTTTTGGTTCCTTTAGCCCTTTCAGCTCCATCCCATCTCCATCTCATCTGCTTTCACAGAACATGAAGCACACCTTGGTGATAAACAAGAATAGGATAAAATAAGAAGAGAATTTCTCAATTTTGTATTATGCCACTATCTGTTATTTTCAGTGCTATATTTTAATTACATACTTTAGAACAATCACAAAAATCTTCTGAGCTGCTGCTCAGCTCAGGACAACTCTGCTAGACTCAGATTCTGGAGGAAGGGAACACTAGACCACTGAATCATTGTCCAGGTCTCTGCTGGGGTTGATAAAATTCCCTGAAGAACAACACCTGAAAGGATAAGCCCTGACTTCGGATACTTGAATTAGGACAACAGTAAAGAAAATTCCAACCTGAAATTCTTGCTATTGAATACAAAGTCAGGTATCAGCAAAGATAAAAAATTTCATTTCTTCATTCCTGCTGTTACATCAGCCCTACCTGCATCATTGTTGCAAGACCTTCAACTACCACACAGAATTTGCAAGGAAATCTTTGTTTAAAGGAGCATCCAGTGTCCAGGGAAACTAACCAACTCCAGAAAGAATTTTGAAGTCAGGAAAGGACAAATGTTAGCAATTCTATTCCTGTATCTATACTAACAATTAAATGTGCTCTGGACTGTAACCTGACACTGAGGCCAGCTGTCATGGAGTCGCCCACATTTGGGTTCCTAAAATGCCATATTCTCCAAAACAGATTGGCAGAGTCCAAATGGCCTGTTGGGAGTGGGTCTCTGGGGAATGCTAACCCATAGGCACGAGTGGGAACTATTTGGCATACAGTTGATTGGCACATACCAAACCTGTGTCAGGAACTACTCTAGCAGTTCAGCAAATGTTGGTGGCTCCAGTGTTGGGGAACATTTCCAGGCACTGTTTAATTTACTAGTATGGGCATAGCCGAGGAAGCCAACTCAGAACTTTGTTATTGCTATTGATCGTACATGAAAGCGTATTTCAGTGATGAGGAGCAACATAAAATGAATAGATGGGAAGGTATAGAAGTAGGTCATGTTTTCATCTGGATTCAATTTCAGATCCTGTAGCGCTTTGTGGTGGTGTTTGCATTCTCTTGGTTGGTTGAACTGGCATCAGGACAGACTGCTGTTTTCAGTAGATCTATTGGCAAGGGAGATCAGCCCAGTTCTGTTCTGCAGCTGTTGTTGCTCAAGCTCATTGTCTGTATGCCATTTGTTTGCAAAACTTGAGATGGGGGGGGTTTCTATGTTGGAGTTGTATTCTCATTAGCCTGTTCAGCTGTCAAAGTTGGGCCCTAGCCTTTGCTTCCATGGGGTTGGCCAAGAGGGATTGCACTATCAACTAGTTTGGGAGGATTTTCTTTGCAGGCTTGTATCTACCTAGAGGATTCCTTATGGCATACAGCAAAGGATTTTGTTTTTCATAGTAATTCTTTCATTTTTAGACTGAAGCTCAGTCATTCATTAATTATGAGGCCTCTCTCTCTATAATTTAAGATGTTCAACATCTGTTCTTCGTAGTAAAATTTTGCTCTGTTTTTGTAGTTTGCAGTTCACTTTTTCTAAGTTTGATCTGCAGGTTCTAGGCAGCGGACTATGAAAATTATCCCATATGGATAACTGCATAATAGGAACATCATCTGATGTTAGCAGCTTTTCCTGAGTAGATTGGTTGAAGCTAACAGTTTGAAGAATGTCCAAGGAGGTTAGTAGGTCACAGGTGTCCACGGTGCAGAGTGTTCCTCTGAGCCTACCAGAGTGTTTTACTCCCCATGCTTGTTTGCATAGGTTTTATTTTTAGCCTTCATCTTTGAGTTGCTGTATGAATTTAATGAGAGACTATGTTTTTCTATCAATTTAATTCTGAGTGCTAGCCTGAGTCGAAAGCCTTTAGTTAAGTCTATGCCTCAGAAAAATACCTTTACAGCTTTTGTCTGATACAGGCTTGCTAATGAGTATCTGCATGGTAATTTGGTTAGCACTTAGTTTCCTAGGGAAGAATCCTATTTGAATTCTCAGGATTATGTTATTGTTGGCCAGATACTATAATGCTTCCGTCTTGAAGATGCCACTGATGAGATAGCTTACAAAACATCTCCAAGGTGTAGGGTTTAAGTGCATCTTCGGCTTTGCACATCTGGGGTAATTACTTTATCTGACCATACACGGTCCTGGAGACAGTTGTGCCCCTCTCCTGGTATTCAGCTTGCAGCAAACTTCAAATAAACGCATGAGAAAGGGAAGACTGCGTGATACAGAAAGGTAGAAGGCCTGATGTGTGCCAGAGCCACAGCAGGCACACAGAAGGTGGGGGGAGTGATGTATTTAAACGTTTAGCCACAGTTGTGGGGAGGAAATTGCAGACAGGGTTGAGCGGAACGCTTGTTAATTGCCGATTTTCTGGGCATTCTAGCATACAGGCATTCGCTCCTGTCTTGTTACTTGCTGAAGAGGAAAAGGGGTGAAAAGGAAAAGCCATTTATTTTTGTGTGTGTTTTTAATTGTCCCTCCTGAGACGGGCTTTTGCACAGTTGCATGTTACATCTGTCACTTGCAGTTTGTTTTCTGACAGCTCAGGCTCTGGTATCAGAATGCCCCAGCTACCATGGGGTTAGGCAAAGGGGTAGCATTGCTGTCTCGTGGTGGGCGGACTTTCAGACAAATTTGGGGTACCTGTCAAGTTGTTTTTATCATCTGAGCCTAGACGAAGAGATGTGTCCCTCCAGTATCAATTTGAAGTGTGACTCCCATCCTGGTGGGCTTCTGTGGTTTGATGCCCTGCTCATGACTGTTGTATGCTTTTCCTTGCAAAGACAGTGCTGGTCAAAAATACTCTCTTGGCAGTTTAGGAGCTGACATTCTCTCCTGTTTCATGGAGAAGAAAAATGATAAGGCAAGTTGTACCAGTCTATTGATGCTGACATATCTCCACTTGGTGATGGAGGGCAGTTGGGTCTCTACAGTCCTTTTAGTTTTTTTTTTTTCTTGACTGTCTGGCTCTCACTTTTAAACTTGCGGTGCCGTTAGCAGTGTGGCTGTACAGCACAGAATGCTGAGGTGAACATGAACCCCTCAAAAGCAGAGCACTGAGGTTACTTGTATGGGCACATACCCACTGACATTTCTAGCAATGATGGCTGCAGAATATGGAGATACCCAATCTCTGTTTAAACTGGCTTGCAGTTTGGCTGTGGTAGCAGGAACTCACTGGAAATTAAATCACCCTGCTTCTCCATTGTGCTTTGCAGGCCTTGCTGAGCTTCGTGATGTGGTGAGACTTCTATTAGTACCAAAACACATTGATTGGACTTGCCAGCAGTGCCCTGCTGTGAGTAGATGGCAGCTGGCCATATGTGTTGTCTTACTCTGCTCAGAGCAGAGCTCAGGGAGGCTGTGGTGAGGGGTTGCAGCTGTTTTCATTAGTGATCCCTGCAATGCTGAACATAAACCTGAACCACAGATAGCAGTAGTGGGGAAGTGGGACTGCATGAAAGAGAAGAATAAATGAAATTTCTTTCCTCCTAGAGGAAGAGAAGCAGAGGCTGCATGTCAGATGCCTCAAAGGAGCTCCTGCTGAATGGTTTATTCTCTGGAGAGCCTAGCAAGGGCTGTTTCATTCCTTACGCCTTGGGAAGAAGCTTGGTCAAAGAGATCAGAGGTTTAATAACTCAGATTAAACAAAATAAATAGGGAGAGGTGGGATCTCACTATCTTTGGGATTAATATAGGCTTTCTGGGGAGAAACAAGCTGAAAACGTTCTATCAGTTTTCCGTATATATCCACTGTTTTCCCACTATGTTTCTGTCATAAGTAATACCCTTCTTCCCCACTTCTCAACATCCCCCTCTCCCTGTAGGCAGATCGAATTCACTGTGTCCTAGTGATTGTTAGGATGTTGGTCATGATCAATCTGGAGTTTGAGGAGCAGGCATCACATAGAATGTAACAATCTACAACTACCAGGAGACTGCATCATTCTGTGGCTAGGATCTTGGGTGTCCCTGGCCAAAGAATCCAAAATTGAGGCAACCATAACTGCAGATTAATTTGGAAACAACTTCCATAAGGTCTTTGCGTTTTGTTGGGGCACATGGAAACAGACATGGTTATACTGTCCCCCTTCATGATGTGGCTGTGGAGCAGCAGGTGTTTCTAAATAATCTCAGGATTGCTGAGTAGACAATAATATGAATATTACATTACTCATACGTGAACCCCTTGGTCCACTGGATGCTCAGACATCGAATATAAAGCAGTACAGTGGCACCTTAAAGAAGAATTCACTTTGATGGAGTAGATGACGCACGTTTCTGTGGGAGATTCTTTGAAGTTGCCTTGTCAGTAATTGCCATGACAGGAGGGAATGTCTGAACTACGTTTATAGGTCTGTTTTCAGGAAGTTTGTCAAAACAGAGTTTCATCCCGCTGGAAGTGTTGAGACTTACAAATGTGTGTGTTTTTCCCTCAAAAGCAGATGGAAAAAAAAAAGAAGATGAAATCTCTCTCTTTTTACGAAAGAAATATTTAGGCATATGGAAAGGTTTTCTTTTGACATCATAGAGATTTAATTTCAGAGATTCTGAAACATCGTAGTTCTTCCTTATCATCTCAACTGTTAAATGACTCAAAATATTTCAGCTTTTAAAATGGAACACAAACTGGTACATACTCTTACCTGACTAAAATTAAACATGTGATTCCTAGTAAAAGTGTCAATGAAACGGATTCAGATTATTTCTACTCGTACGTGGCAGTGTTTTGGCTTGTTTTGTTTTCACACCAAAACTCTCTTTTGAGGAACTTTTGACAAAAATCTTTACAATATGTTTGGAACTGAAAAAGTTAAATACATATATATATATA
>VXAL01000057.1:0-24464 GCA_013399475.1 Chauna torquata
GTGCAGGGCTGGCATCGTGCAGGCTGTTGCAGGCAGCGATCGAGCTGACCCCAGACCGGGCACTTGGCTGGAGCGAGTCAGGAGCTGGCCCTGAGTTAGCGTGAGGGGTCAGGAGGGGAACCCCGGTGCTCCCTTGTCCGGCGGGGATGCTCTCTGGTTCCCGCTCCCCTCTGCTCGGGGCCCCCTGCTCCAGCACCGTCCCCGATGCACCGCTGCCTTCGCCCCATCCCCTGCCAAAGCCCGGCGTGCTCGGCGGGTAGCGTGGGCCCTGCAGGGGACCTGCTCTCCGCTCCTCTCCGGCTCTTCCCCCGTGTCTGGTTTAACCCCAGTCCTCTGTCAAACAGAGCCTGAAGCAGCGGACCCCCCTGTTGGAGAACGTGAGTAGAGGAGCTCAGCCGGAGCGCGCAGAGGTGCCCTGCCCTCTGCCTTACAAGGCTGCCCGGGGTCCGTCCCCAGCCCAATGCCGCAGCTCGCCGTCCCGCCTGCACGTGCCGAGCGATGCGCGCTCCTCCGTGCCGCAGCCCCGGCCACACGGGGAGGTGCGGATAACGAAACGGTGCGATGCCATCCTGCCCCGTTAGCCCCAGTGGCCCCCAGCCTTGGGGACACACCAGCCTGCACCCCGTTATCCTCCAGCTGGGGGGCACCGCATCCCTTTGCTCCAGAAAGCTGGAGAGGGGGCTGGGGACGCTGCACGGAGCGGATGGGCTGAGCTTGCTCCGCCATCCCGCGGGCATTGGATCAGGGCCTTGTAAGTCACCCCGCTTGCACGCCGACGGGGGACCCCGAGGTCCCCGCCGGGCCACCCGCTGCTGGAGCATGGCTTGTGTCGCAGCACGGGGCATTGGCGAGACAGCGCCGGCACCGGGAGTCTCGGTGTGCCGGGGGAGCGGCGGGGCTTTCCCCACATCCCACCTCCCCGGGGGCTGCCCAGCGCAGGAGGGGTGCAGCGCCCAGCCAGCGCCCAGAGGACGCGCCGAGGGGCAGGGGGTTCCCCAGACAGCGTGAGGGTGGGGACGGGGAGCTGGGGCTCCCTTCTCCGCTCTGGGGGTGTGAGAGCGTTCCCGGGGAGGCACCTGCCTGCTGTGCCATGATGTGCCGTGCCGTGATGTGCCGTGCCGTGATGTGCTGTGCCTCGATGTGCCGTGCCGTGCCATGCCGTGCTGTGCCGTGCCCACAACAGGACATTTGCAGAGGTGGCGGGGCAGGTCCAGCACGTGGCCGTGCCCCAAGGCCCTGGAGATGCCAGGTCCGGGGCTCGGAGCTGCACCCGTGTCTGCTCTGCACTGGCTGCAGCAGCGGGTGCAGCCCTGGCTGTGGGATGGCCAGGGCAGAGTGGCAGCGGCCACCGTGAGCAGAGCAGGGCCGGGCTGGGGCCACTGCTGGCCCAGGAGGGTGTGACGTGAGTCTCCGTGGCGTGGTGCCACACGTGTCCCTGTGGGGACACCTTGTGCCAGGCTCCTGAGCCTTGTCACAGGCTCTCATTGCTGTTACGTGCTGGGAAACGTCCCCGTGCTGGTCCCAGCTCCGAAGACAACCAGCACCATCCCTGGGGACCCTGCCTTGGGACGGGCTTCCTGCGTCCCCTCTGCCCATGGGCTCTGCCCTGGGAGGTGCTGGGGCAGCGGCACCCACTCCACCCGTGCCTTTGCTCCATCCTGGGCTTCACCCTCACCCTTGGCAAGCCCAGACCAGGACCGGAGCCCTTTGCAAGCCACCTTGCCTCCACGTCTCCTGCCACGTCCCTGTGGCTTCTCCTCCCTGCTGGTGGCCAGGAGGACAAAACCTTGGCTGTGGTGTGGGCTGTAATGGGTGGGGACGGGTGACAAAGGGTCCGGTGGTGGCCTTGGCCCCACAGCCCCCAGCACAGCAGCGCTCTCTCCCCAGAGCCACAAGCCGGAGAAGGAGTGGCCCATCAAGAACCTGAAGGTGTACCTGGGGATCAAGAGGAAGCTTCGGCCCCCGACGTGGTGAGCACCTCCCGGCACTGAGCTGCCGGCTCCCTGGGGACGGGGCAGGGACACTCGCGGCTGCTGGGACGCGTCTCCTGGTGGCCGTGCCTCTTGCCACCAGATGTCAGAGCAGCCTCGCAGGACGCGGGCTGCAGCCTGGGGCCAGCACAGGGACAGGGACCTGTCCCCATCCTTCCCCACGCTCGGTGGCCCAGCAGGCAGGAGACTCTGGGTGGAGGCCAGCGTGTGCGTGTGCATGCATGTAAGTGTGCACGTGTGTGCATGTGAGCGTGTGCATCCGTCTGCAGGAGCGTGTGTGTGCATTTGAGTGCCTGTGCATGTGTGCATGTGCTGCATGTGTGTGTGTGTGCACAAGCATACATGTGAGTACGTGCATGTGTGCGCACAGGAGCGTGAGTGCACGTCTGTGTGCGCACGTGAGTGTTTGCGAAGAGCTGCAGAGGCTTGCGGGAGGCTTCAAGTGCTTGTGCTCAATGGCTACCCAGTACTGTGCGGGACGGAAACGTGTGCATGTGAGCGTGTGCACACGTGTGTGTGTAGGTGTGCGTGTGTTCGGGTTGGGGGCTGGGGCCGGGGGGCTCCCCACTGGCCCTGGGGGATGGCTGCTCCCCTGGACGGGTGCTGCAGAGGTGCTTGGGCATAACCGAGGCCAGGCAGGGGTGAGCGGAGGCAGAGCATGGCCGTGAATGAAATGCCACCACCAAAGCCACGGCTCAGCGGCCCCCGTCTGCACGCGGCCTGCTGGCCTGCAGACTGGTGCAAACTGGGAAGGAGTCGGGGCGCTGCCAGCTGGCCCTGAATTGCTGCACGCCAGCTGCAGCGGTGTCTCAGTGACAACTTCCCAAGCGCTGCTCTCCCTGGGCTTGCATGGGTGGGGGTGGTTTGCAGGCATCTTGCAAGGAGGAGAGTGACTTGCAGAGATGCAGGTGGCTTGAAGGGATGCAAGCGGCTTGCAAAGATGAGGGTGGTTCACAAGAATGCAGGTGGCTTGCAGGGATGTGGATGTTTGCAGCGGTGGGGATTGTTTGCAGGGATGGGGTGGCTGCAGGGAGGGGGTGGCTGCAGGGATGGGATGGCTGCAGGGATGGGGTGGCTGCGGGGATGGGATGGATGCAGGGATGGGGTGGCTGCGGGGATGGGATGGATGCAGGGATGGGGTGGCTGCGGGGATGGGATGGATGCAGGGATGGGGTGGCTGCGGGGATGGGATGGATGCAGGGATGGGGTGGCTGCGGGGATGGGATGGATGCAGGGATGGGGTGGCTGCGGGGATGGGATGGATGCAGGGATGGGGTGGCTGCGGGGATGGGATGGATGCAGGGATGGGGTGGCTGCGGGGATGCTTTTAAACCCAGTGTGCCTGGAGCTGGGGCAGGGGATTCCGTGAGGCTGGTCCTCATGTTTTGACTTCTCCCTTCCAGCTGGGGCTTTACCGTCTTCTATGAAAACGAGAAGCACGAGAAGCAGCAATGGTAAGGGGTGGGCATGGGATGCTAACTCGCCTCCTAGGACAGACGGACACCCTGCGTCGGCCGCGGGGGCTGCAGATGGGGATTTCCACGGGCAGAGCCGTGCCCTGGCTCATGCTCCGGGTGCCACCGGGGTCAGTTCCTGCCCCTGGCTGTCCCCGGCTCCTTTGTCCCCTTCACTCCCCGGGGTCTGCGGAACCTTTCACAGAGCAGTGGCTCTCAGCCCCGTGGGTCTGGCTCTGCCCCCCAAGGCGGCTCCAGCCCCTCTGAGCGTCCCTCGTCTGCCTGTGCCTCATCTGCTCCCTGTGGGAGGTTTCCCCAGCAGACTTTGGATGTCACCTGCTCGCTAATGAGTGTGTCAGTAATTTGTCACCCTCTGCATTGCTGCTAATCCCCTGACACCCACTCGCATCCCCAGCCGGGGGCCAGAAGGCTTCCTAGCACCTGGCTAAAAACCAGACCCGGAGCAGCGTTTGGTCCCCGTCCCCGTCCCGAAGAGCGTCGGGTGCCCCCTAACCCCAAACGAGCACGTCCCTGTCCCCGCAGGTACCTGTGCTGTGACACCCAGGCCGACCTGCGGGAGTGGTTCGCCACCTTCCTCCATGTGCAGGTAAGCAGCGCGCCCCGCGGGGCGATGCAGCCGGAGCGAAACCCCCCTGGCTTCCCACACCCCGAGCGCTCACCTCGTGCCCTGCTCCGTCCCCAGCACGGCGGGGCCGTGTGGCCCTCGGAGACCTCCAAGGTGCGGGCATCGCGGACGCAGCAGGACTCCAGGTTGGGTAACATCTCTCTCATCCCGCTGCGCGGCAATGAGAATGAGATGAGGAACAGTGTGGCTGCTTTTGCTACTGACCCGCTAACCGTGAGTGAGACCGGGGCGCCGGGTGGCATCCCCGCCGCATCACACGCGGGGAGCGGGGGCCGTCCCCAGTCAGATTCCTTATGGACCAGCATCACCCTCCTGGGAGACACTGGGGTGACCGGGGTGGCTGTCCCTTCCCTTGCCCTGTCCAGCCCCGGGTGGGCCGGTGGGTGTTGTCCTGGGTGCAGGGGTGCCCCGAACCGTGTGATGTAGGGCGAGGGGATGCTGCGAGACTTGTGATTTTTCCTGTAACAGGGGCCATTTCTCTGAAATACCACCTTGGTCACAAGTCAGCTCCCCTCCTGTTCTCTTGCTGCCGGTCCCTGCAGCCGCCGTCCCGCCTGGGGGCTGTTGTGTGCCAGGGCCCCCCCACGCCAGTCCTGGCTCTGGCGGCCAGGCTCAGCCACGGGGCCCGGGGGAGCAGCCGGCAGCGGCTGGAGCTGCTCCACGCCGAGCATCCCGCGGGCTCTCGTTGCTGTTATAAACCTGAGCACGTGGCTGTGCCTCCGCGGGTGCTTGTGCGTCCTCTGCTCCGCCACCGAGAGTGCCCCGAGGGCACGGTTTGGCTGCGTGGGGTGCACCCAGCTTCTCCGCATCCCACCTCAGCCCGGCTCAGGTTTATAACTGGGGGCAATGGGGCTGCTCCTCCGGGCTGCTCCGCGTGGGCTTCGCTGCGGTCTGTGCTTCGCGGTGTGCACGTACCTGCAGTCCCTGCCTGCTCCTCTGCTCTGGGCTTGGACCCGCACCCCCAGGGGCCATGGAGCAGAGGCCAGCGTGGTCCAGGGCAAGGGGCCAGCACCCCAGGGTGCCCGGTGTGGTGGGCATCACCCGCCAGTGCCAGGGCACGCGGCTGTATCGAGCCAGCAGGGTCAGAAATGGTTCAGGTCACCTCCTGCCACCAAAGGAGGGGACAGGGTTTTCGCGGTGCAACACCGTCTGCGATGGAGCAGGGGCAAACCCGGCGTGCTCCCTCTCCTGCTGTTGTCCCAGCACCCCGGGGGGGACCCCCTGGGGCCGCAGTGCCCCTTGCTCCCTGTTTTTCTCCCCCAGACATCTGCAGCTGCCGTGCTGTGGGTGATGCCCGGGTGCGGAGGAGGCTGAGGATTAACCGGGGCCTTTCTGCTCTCTCCCTGTCCCCAGCTCCTTCGAAACGTCTGAGCTGGAGGCCTGACACGGCAGGTGGGTGTCCGCTGCCTGCGGGGGGCAAGGGGGCAGCAGCCGGCGGGCCTCGGGGGTGACCAGGGTCTGGGGACGCGGGCGCATGGAGGTGCCCACGTGTAAAAATGCTGTTGCCTCAAGGCAGGTCCCCCCTTGCAAGGCACGAGGGGGGACGCGAGCGGTGCCCCCCGCTTCCCTGACCCTTTGCTCTGCTTGTGCCGCAGGTTCGTCCGCAAGCGGGGAAGCCCTCGGGGAGCCGACGCCGCGCTGCCAGCCCCGCCGGCCGCAGCGGTGACCCGCGGGCAGCCAGGAGGGGACACGGCGGTGGGGCAGTGGCCAGGCAGCCCATGGGGACCGGGACTCGCCCCGGCTGCTGCTTCTGCTCCGGGCTCCGGGCAGGGAGGCAGAGCCCGGCCGGGCGCCTTGGGCACCCCACAGCTGGGGGCTCTTCCTTTTCCTCCTCCTCCTCCCTGTTTTTAAATCTCTCCTTCAAAACCACAAAGGCACCAGCGCCCCACGCGAGGAGCCCCGGCCCCACCGCTCTCCATCGCTCCCGGAGAGCGGGCGGCCCAGCCCTGGGGTCCCCGGCCCCCCCGCGCCGGGCAGGGCAGCAGGACAGGTCGGGGAGGGGTGCGTTCGGCCTGACCCCCCCCGGCTCCAGCCTCCGCTGCAGGCTGGGGGGCGTGGGGCAGTGGGGCAGCAGGAGCTGCCCCCGTCCTGGCGCCGCATCTTGTTGATATTAAATGTCTGGGGGGAACGACATGGGGGTGTCTGGCTCTCTGCTGGCTGGGGTGGAGGGGGGAGCGGCCGTGGGACACGGGACACGTGTATGGCTGTGGGGCCCCCCCTGCCCGTCCAGGCTTTTGGCTCAGTAAGGGGAAAAATGTGGCGTTTCTGAGGCGTTTGCACCACAGGGTGGGGATGGAGAGCAGTGGGGCGGGTGGAGGGGGACAGGGTGCAGCATGGGGGTGCGGGACCCCCTGTGACCCCGCGGTGGGTGACGGGGAGCACACCTCACCTCGGGAGGGACGGCTGCCGGAGACAAGGGGATGGGGTGGTGCCGGTGCTCGGGCGTCTGCATCTGCGCATCGCAGAGCGGGAAAGTCCCGTGGGGAAGGGGCCGGGGCAGACGCTGTCAGCATCCTGCCCGCCGCGCCAGCAAGGACTGGAGTGGCCCTGGGGACGTGCCCGGGGGTGGTGGCTTGTTCCTTCACGGCGAGGGTTGCTGCAGGGAAGGCAGCTGGGAAAGGCCGGGACCCTCCCTGGACAGCCGCCGTGGGGGCCGTGGCGATGGGCGCTGCCCCAGGGGCCGCTGGTGTCACCCGCCAAGGGAACGCGTGAAGCTGCTGCACGCACGTAGGCAGGGGTGGATCAGGGAGCGGTGCCCGGGCTGTGCATTTTTGAGCCTGTGGGAACCGGCTGCCTGTTACTCGAGGTGCTTCGTGATCCACGGGCTGGCATCCCCCGGCGCGTGGGGAACAACCCTCCGGCAACCTGGGACGAGCGCCTGCGGGCGGCGAGCCAGAGCTCACCGGGGCGGCATCGCTGCGCTTTGCTTTTAGGGGAAACTCCTGCCCATGGCTGCCGTGCTTGCAGCGCTCCAGGAGATTTGTAGCTGACGTTTTGCTGAAATCCCCTCCGAATCGGTGCTTGGATTTTCCTGCAGCCTTGGTAAATGACAAACCCAAAGGGCACCCCGTCGCACCGCCACCAGAAAATGCCCCCTGGTCGCCGCTGTGGCTCCCTGTCTGGCACACGAAGGTGCGGTGGGAGTCGGTGGGGATGTTGGCTCCTCCTCGGGGCCAGCCCTGCTATTCCCTCCCGAACGCCTGCAGCAGCCCCAAAACTGGAGTCTGAGGAAAGCTCAGCTCCCAGCGCGCCTGCCGTGGCCAGGAGGATGGGCAGGGATGGGGACAGAGCCAGGGGCACCTCGTTGGCGCCGAGAGCCCCAGGGTGCCGGGACACCAGGGGGTGGGATGGGGCACGGGAGCCAGGCGAGGGCTGGGCACGGCGGGGACAGCAGGACGTGCCGAGCAGCACCGTGCCTGCAGTGCCATGCCCGTGCACCCACGGCCGGGACCGGCTCTGTGAGCGCTGCAGACGTGGGCTGTGCGCGGGCGCTGCACGTGCACTTGGAGCCCGCCTGCACGCTCGGTGTCTGCAGTGCCTGGTGGTGTCTGCACATCACTCGGTGTTTGCACATGCGTTTGGCATCCGCACGCGTGCTTGAGGTCTGCAACACACGCTCGGTGTCTGCAAGACATGCTCAGCGTCTGCAAAGCTCACCCGTCTGCACGTGCGCTTGGAGTCCGCACGTGGGTTTGGCGTTTGCACGTGCACTTGGTGTCTGCTTGTGCACGCTGTGTTTGCAATGTGTGCTCAGACTGTCTGCGTGCTCGGAGTCTGCACGTGTGCTTGGAGGCTGCGTGTGTACTCAGACTCTGCACATGAGCTCGTCTGCAGTGTGCTCGGTGTCTGCATGCACGTGCACTCTGCACACACACTCGTTTGCACACGCATGGGGCGTTTGCATGTGCTTTTGGTGCCTTACCACGCGCGAGGTCTGCTCGTGTGCTTGGGGTCTGCATGTGCTGTGCCCTCGAGGTCTGCGCATGCGCTCCGTGCTGGTGGGAGAGGTGAGCAGCGTGAGCGGTGCGGCACCCAAAAAGGGGAGCAGATCCTGCGTGCAGCTCCTTGGGCTGGGCTTTTCTCTCTGAGGGCTGTTCCTGGCCGTTGGGGCTGTGCTGGAGGCTGGCTGGTGCCGCGAGCAGAGCCTGAGAGCCACCCACGTTCGTGGTCTGGGCTGGGGCTGGTGCCAGCATCGATACCGCGGTCCCGATCAGGTCTGGGATCCCACACGGATGGGATTTGGTTTTCCCTTCATCTCCCTCCTGGTTCCCGGCCCACGCGTGGGCTCTCCCCAGTGACCTGGAGGGGACCTGACCTGGGGGTGTCCGGGGGACCTGGGCGCTGCCCCTCACCCAGCCCCTCCACCACAAAGCCGGAGCTCGCGGGCGACCCAGGGCGGGCGCAGGGGGTCCGGGTGCTTTGCAGCCCCTTCTGCTGACCCCAGCTCAGAGCTGGCCCCGCCGCGGGAGGAAGCCTGGCCAAGAGCCTGTCTCTCAGGAGCGGGATGGATGGATCCTACCTACACCTCCCCGCTATATATAGAGCTGCGGAGGCGAGCGCCATGTGATACCTTGCACAGACAAGTGATTAATCGCAGAGTCATTTGCAAACAACTTAATAAATCCCCGACACCGCCGGTGTGTCAGCATGTGAGGGTGATTTCTGGGCCCTCCCCAGCCACAGACTGGGCCCTGGTGCTGCTCTGCGGGGTGCGCGGAGCCCTCGGCATGCTCCAGCCTTGCACTGGTCTCACCAGTGGCTCCAGCACGGGGGGGCTGCCGGGGGGTCCCCAGGGTGCCACCGTGCCGCACTCTGCCATACTCCGGAGCTGATATCAGCAGTGCCAGGAGCAGCGGTGACTTTGTGTGCTGAGCAGGTGGAGTCGGTAAATGCCAAGCAAGAGGCACTGCCAAGGGGACACCGCGTGCTCGCGAGGCGCTCGGGTGCTGCTGGCAGAAAGGGTCCAAGCTGGCCCCGGGAGCTGCTCCGCCTGCTGACCCTGCCTCTTGCCGAGGGGAGCGGAGGAGCAGGCAGAGAGTGCAGAGCCGCTGCGGGTGTGTTAGAACACGGGTGTTTGCTTTTCACAGCAGTGTCACCCCCTCCTCCCCACGGGCTGCGCGATGGCTCAGCGCCCTTTGCAAGCCTGTCCCTGTCCCCTCCTGAAATAGCCCCCAGTGCCTCCCACAGGCCTGGGCTGGCGAGCACGGCCGATGCGAGGGCTGGAGGTGTGAGGGCTGGAGATGCAGGGGAAGGAGATGCGGGGGATGGAGATGCAGGGGAAGGAGAAGCAGGGGGTGGAGTGGCAGGGGATGGAGATGCAGGGGATGGAGATGCGAGGGATGGAGATGCGAGGGATGGAGATGCGAGGGATGGAGATGCGAGGGATGGAGATGCGAGGGATGGAGATGCGAGGGATGGAGATGCGAGGGATGGAGATGCAGGGGAAGGAGATGCAGGGGAAGGAGGTGCAGGGGATGGAGATGCAAGAGGTGGAGATGTGTGGGCTGTGCTGGAGCACACAGCACGTGCACGCTGCCTGCCCAGGAGCTGCTGCCCAGCCCCTGGTCGGAAAGCGCTGCCAACTCCCCCATCACGGTGCCTCGGTGAACAGCTCCGGCACCGCGGCCGGGCTCCGTGTGCAGGACGGAGCCGTCACCCGTGGTGCCGCTTTTGCTTGCCGAGTTCCATAAAGCGCCTGGTGTGTCTCTGGTGCACAGAGAGCACGTGGCACCTCTGAGCCAGCCGGCCTCAAGGGGCCCCGGGGACCGGGGAGGCTTTGGGCAAGCGCATCCAGAGCAGCCACCCCTGCGCACCCTGACCTGCCCCCTGGGGCACCCCACGTTCACCCTCCTTGGCCCGGGCACTTAACCCCGAGAGGGAGCTGGGCAATGCAGGGAGCCTGCCGCGGTGCTGCAGCCACCCCGGGACACCCGTGGGGGCTGTCCCCATCGCTGCCCCTGTGCCAGCACAGCCGTGCCTGGTGCATGCGCCGGCACGGGGACCTGCACCCCGTCACCGCATCGCGCTGGCTGGCTGCTTTTCTCCCCAACACGGTAATGAACTCAGCGGATTATCAGCTCCCAGATTTAATAGAGGCACAGCCACACTCCAGCAGACTTTAAAACAGTCATTATTTCATCAGCAGCCCCATTAAACTGTCACAGGCTTTTTTTGTGCACTCTCTCTCATATTTTTTTTTATTTCTCTCCCTCCCGCCTTTTCCCCATCACCAGTTTTTTTATCCCGACAGCACGGAGTGTTGGGCTGCCGCCTTCCTCCCCCGGTGCAGCATGGCCTTGTCGGGACGCTGCCGCAGCCAAGGGGTGAGGAAGGACGGAGGACTGCTACCTCAGTTTACCCATCAGTAAAATGGGCTCAGGTTGGGCTGCCCGTTGGGGCTGCTCCATGGCCACGAATTTGGGGAAACTTTCTCCAAATGCAAACTCCAGCCCCACTTCCTGACCCCACACCGGGGCCCCCATCCTCCCGGCCCCATGGAGAGGAGCAGCACAGCTTGTCCCAGCCTGGTCCGAGCTGGTGGCAGTGGGAAGGGGAGAGGAGCTGATTGGGAGGTTTGAAGAGCGTAAAGAGACAGGGCAGGGAAAGGGCCCCTGTGCTTGCAGCCTTTTCTCAATCCGCGCGCTCCCCACCCCCTTCCCGCGCTCTCCCCCTCCCTCTCCATCAGCCGCCTACATGCCTCTCCTGGCGTGATAGGGAGAATAAAGGAAATTTCAATAACTAAATACACGTTGAGCGGGCATGGTGCTGGGGAACAGGGACAGCAGAGGTGGGGTGACCCCGGGAAATGCCGCCCGTGAGCCAGGCGGGTGGGTTTGCCTCTGTTGAGTCCCGTGGGGCGCTGGCGGTGCCGGCAGCTCGGTGCTGAGGCCCCCGTGCTGAGGCGCTGGGCTGAGGGTCAGGGGCTCTGCACCAGGCGGCTGGGGAGGGTGGACGAGGACCTGCGGGGCGGGGAAAGATGCTGGGCGAGGAGACAAGACCAAGGACAGCCGGTGGTGGTGGTGGAGGCAGGAATTCAACCTGGGAATTACATTTTCTAACCCGCAAAACCTCCCCAGTGCTCCTTGAGGCTGCCAAAGTCCCGTCCCAGGGCATGCGCAGAGCAAGGCCAGCGCTGTGCCCTCACAGGGGACAGTAACCGGCCGTTGTCACCCCTGCGGCTCCCCGCAGAGAGGCGATGCTGCTCATCCGGGTGAGCTGCCCTGAATTCGGCAAGGCCCCGGGGTGCGCCCGGGCGGCAGCAGCTGTGTGGGCACGGGGCTCTTCCTCACCAGCCTTTGTCGCGCTGTCTGCGCGGAGGAGCTCCGCTTGTCTTTCTCCACTAAGCCGACGTCAATTTGCATTTATTTAAAAATAACAGAGCTTTCAATCTCCCCGCTGGCATCGCATCCCGCCCCGGCCGCCTCGCAGCAACGCTGTCAGCCCAGAGAGGTCCTTGGTCCTTCCCTGTCCAGGGCTGGGGCTCACGCTGGCGAAGCGGGGTGGCATCCCGGCGGCATGACGTGGGACACGCGGGCAGACATAATGACAGGCTCCGCGGGGCCCTGGCTGCGTGGCGGGCCGGACCTCCCGTAGCCAAACCTGTGCTGAATCCTAAGAGGGTTGAGATGCTCAAGGCAATCCTGCTGGTGGCAGCAGGGTGGGCTGGTGGCCCAGAGGGGACAGCCTGGGGACAGGGACATCTAAGCGCATCCCTCCAGAGCACCATCACCTCTCCTCGCTGCAGCGGACAACCCAGGGAGCCCTCCCTTTATAGCGGGAACCGGTGCCAGCGGTCTCCCGAGGTTGGAGGCTGTGACAAGAAATAAATCATAAAACAGAATTGGGAAAGGGGAGAATTGTTTGGAGAAGAACGAGTGGCAACCTGAAACCTGGTGCGCAAATTGTTTTCCCTCTCGATGCTTGGGCGAAGAAAGCGCCCGGGCTCCTGCCTGGCTGCGCCTCTGCTCCTCCGGCTGTGGGGCGTTTGGAGGGGAAAAATACCTGAGAGCCGGCAGACAGACTTGCTGGGGATGGGGCTCGCACTGTCTTTTCCAGGCACCCAGGCAGCAGGCGTGACCGCGGGGACACCCGCACAGACGCACTGACCTGGACAGACAGATGGATACACACCCTTGTGTGCACGAACCTGCACACGCGCACAGTTTGTAAATTCCCACGCAGATGGGTGCAGGAGTGCGCAGGCAGAATGCATGCCCGTGCATCCAAATGCACGCACACACTCAGAGGCACGCGCGCACTCACGGACATGCACGGATAAATCAGTGCCCGGGTGCGCGGCAGCCCTGTGCACACGCAGGCCATGAACAAACTCCCATTTCCATGCTTGTTGCCACCAGGATAAATCTGCTTTGCTTCTTTTGGTGCAAACGAGTGTCACAAGTCACCATCACATGGCACCTTCCAGACCTGGAATTCAGCATAAGAGAAAGAAAGAAAAAGAGGAAAACCTAAAAAAATTGTGGGACTTAATCATAAAAAAATGCTCTTTGAGGAGAATCACGTTAAATTGGCTATTTATCTGCGCAGCATCCCGCCGGGAGGTTTCCATGGCTACCTGCGAGCCCTCGCAACCCGCTGCTGGGGCGGCAGCGTGCCAGCCCCATGTCCCCAGCGGTGCCACCGGTGACAAACCGCCCTGCTGCAGCAGCACCTGTTGCTGCGGTGCTTTGCAAACTTGTGTGAATTTAGCCCTGCATCGCCGAGGGAGCCTGGGGAGGAGGCGTGCGAGCAGCGCGTGTGCTGGTGTGCCCAGCCCCTGGGTGTTCGTTTGGGCTTGGGGAGCTGCCGTGGGATGCGACCAGGGGACGGGGGCTGGGATGGCTGCGGGAGGCAGCGGGGAGCACGGGGATGCTCGGGCAGGGTGCAGAGCCCCCGTGTGCCGGCGCTGCTGCGACGAGGCACGGCCCAGCCCCGAGGTGGGGAGCACGTTCCTCTCGGTCACCGTGTCCTCCTTGCCACTACCTCGCTGCTTCCCAGCCACCAGCGCGTGCCTCCCGCAGCCCCGCGTCTGCCTCTCGCTGGGTGATCCGCAGCCCCGCAGCGGTGCCCCCTGCTCGGTGCGTTTGGGTGCAGGGCTGGTGCTGGGCATGCGCACGCAAGGACGTGTTGCTCGCGCACGTCTCCAGCCTGAGACCTGGAAGAGGACCCAGCGGCCGCGGGAGCCCGGTGCTCCGGGCAGCCCTGGTCACTTCCACAGCTCTCAGCCAGGGCAGCGGAGCCGATCCGCAGCCTGGGAAGGGTGCTCCAGGGTGCTTGGGGGTGGCTGGTCCCTTCTGTGCCCGTGGGCAGCCTGGGCGGGCACCGAGCCTCCCCGCCACCACTCGAGGTCTCGGCCCTGGTTCTTCCCCACCGCAGGAAGCCCCGGGGCACGGCGGGGAGCGGGACTGTCACCGCAGGGGTGCGTGGCTCGAGGGCAGCGGCCACCGCCGCCCGGCCAGGACCTTCCTCCCAGCCAGCACATCAGACAGCTGCTGCCTCCTTCCCGTGACAGAACCTGGCGATTCTTCCGGACAGGAAAAGACAAAGGAGTAACAGGCTTTGGTTTGCTTTCTCTTTGGCAAATGCAGATGGAGTGCCCCGAGCTCTCCCAGCCCTGGTTTCAGAGCCGTGCGCCATCCTTTGGGGCCATTCCTGGCTGTTTTGGGGATGGGAGCAATGGGGTCAGCCCAGCTCAGTGCTTCGGGGCCGGGGGAGCTGTGGGGGCAGGAGGGGACGTTCCTGGATCCGGCTGCAGCGAAGCGCTGAGCCCAGCTGTCTGCAGCTGTGGGTGCCCCAAACACCAGGCGCTGGGTTTCATTCCTCAGTCCTTGTGTGGCCCCAAGCAGCCCATCCCAAACGCCTGTGCAGCCCCTGGCCCATGGGACCCCCACCCCAGGAGGTTCAGTGCCTGTCCCCAGTGCAGAACGTGGGGGGCACCGATGGGGACCGGCTCCCGTGGGCAGCACAGGACCCATGCGCTTCCCCGGGCTTGTTCAGCAGCAGGACGATTATCTGCAGCTCCGCGTAGCGCGGCGCCTGATCACCGCCTAACAAAAGCCCCCGCCGCTGCCTGGCATTGATTTTGTGCAACCCATTTACTGCCTTCTGCACATTTAATCCACGTCTGCTCCCCTTTGCGGGAGGCAGCCCGTGCACAGAGGAGGCGGCTAGTGACGCTGCTGATTTCTGCATCCCCGCGTCTGGCTGGGCACGCTGGTGATTTCGTTTGATTTTTCCCTGTCTTGCTTCTTTCCCACGGCCTCCGGGGCTTTTGAGCCCTCATTTCCTCCCAGCGCGTGTACGGTGGAGAAGCGAGGAGCGCGCTGAGCACGAGGTGCAGAGCACGAGGCCCCGGGGCGCTGCCAGCACGGTGTGGTGGCATCGGGGGTGCCGACGTCCCCAAGCAGAGGTGTCCCTGGGGGCCAGGTCTGTGCAGGGCAGCTGTGCTGGGACTGTCCCAGGGGTGTCCCAGGGCTGAGTGCCACATGGTCCCTGGGGACAGATGCCACCACCCTTACCTCATTCCCCGCTGCTAGCGCCAGGCAAGGGCGCGCTGTGAAGTCTCTGTGTGATGAAGCCTGCGGGTCCCTGTCCCCGTCCCCACCATGCAGCTTGGTTGACAGATGTGACCAGGCAGGGGAAGCTGGGAGAAGCTTCAGAGCAGGCTCACTGACAAGTGCTGGATGTGGCCCCAGGAGCCAGGACCAGCCACCCCTCTGCAGCTCCTGTCAGCTCCAGGCTGTGTGCTGGGGGGTGCTGGGACCCGACTGGAGCTGGCAGTGACGTAAATCCATCCCCATCCCATCTCTATCCCCATCCCATCCCATCCCATCCCCACCCCATCCCCGTGGCGCAGAGGGCCACCACGTTCATTACGATCCTGTTCCCAGCCATGGCCATAACCGCTGCCCAGGGTGGGTGGGAGAAGCCACAGTGACCCCTCTGGACCTACCTGCCCTGGCTACAGCAGGTGCAGCTCAGAGGTATTTATTTTATCAGATTTTTCTTCCAGGACGTGCCTGCTTGCTTTCTGGCATCCTACAGCCACGAGAACCCAGGCTTGGCTGCCCTTCTCCAGCCCCGAAACCGAGGCAACTTTTAAGGTTCTCCAGCCCCTGCTGTGCCATGGTGCCGGTGGCTGCGGCACCGTGCTGCAGCTGAAGTCTGGAGCTGGCAAGCTGTGCTGAGGGAGGCTGAGCCACCTCTGGAAGCTGCCCTGGGCTATCCCAGGCGCAGGGCCACCACCACGGCCACAGAGCCTTGGCATGGTCCCTGCAAGTGGCACCGAACCGGGACCCGGCCCAGGGCAGGCAGTGGCAGATGCGATGGCTGTTCTGGATGGCCAAGCCAGCATCGCGTGCTCGGCTCTGATTTCTGCTCCTGGCGAACAGAATGGCAGCAGAAAGGGGAGGGGGGGGGATTAAAAATAGGTGTGGGTGCTGGCTGTGACTGGGGATGCGGAGGGGGGCAACGCTCGGAGCCCCACACCAAGCGCGCCGCTCCTGCCGATGCCTTCTCCTTGTTAGACGCGAGCTGGCCAGCAGATCGCCCTTCCCCGCGATGCTGGTTTAATTTCCCCTCCCTATCTGGCCTGAGGATCTTTTCATTAGCAGCCTCCTCGCCAGGAGCCGCAGGCAGCTTTGTTTCTCAGATCACCACCCTGCCCACCGGAGGCGATGCGATGGCAAACCACGGGCAGAGCCCTCCCCGGGGCCCTCCTGCCGCTGGTCCCAAAATGCCCCCGCTTGTGGCACCCCTGCACCCAGGCGAGGAACCGGGGGGGATTTTCCCTGCCCACGTCATGGCAGAGCTGCTGCACCTGCCGACGCGGGAAATAATCTTCCTGATCATTGGGGATTTCTTTCCACTTTTTTTTTTTTTTTTGAGAACAGCTTGTACCGACCTTGTGATGAAAACAACGCTCCGGGTTCCTCTGGGTGTTGTTTTCTGTTCTTTTTCTGTTCCCATGATAAATGTCAGTGAAAATGGAAAAGCTTTCCTCCATTTCATCATTTTCTTTCCTCTGTGAAAGACTTCTTGGGTTTCTAAGTGTGTTGGGAACAACAGTGGAAAAACCAGAGAGGGGGAAAAAAAAGAGGGTTGCTGAAATGGAACTTTCAGAAATTTCTACAGGCGAGACAAGAATAGCGCTCCTCTTGGTGGAAATACAGACCGTATTGGTATGATACGTTTTGAACGAAACGCGCTGTTCCTCCCTGCTGGAAGCGAGCTCCGACAGGGGACGGACCGGCGAGCGCGGACGCTGGGGTGTCCGGCGGCTGGGGCTGGGAGAGGGGAGGACGCCTGCACGCAGGGGATAACCCGAAGCCGCAGTGCCCGGGGCGGAGCGAGCTGCCAGGCACCGTCCTCCGGTTGCAGCCGGTGCCTGCCCTGGTTTTCTCCCCGGGCTCATCTGGGCTCGCTGGAAGCTTGGCAGGGGATGTGCTTCGGCGCAGCAGCAGAAGCCATGGATGCAAACCGAGCTGCACGGAGGAGAGGTCCCCCGATGCCAGCCCCACTCCTGATGCTGTGGTTTCCCCCCGGCCCCAGCGCTGAGAGCACGGAGCGGTCAAACAACGGCCCCCGCCTCCTCCCCGCTCCCCGGTGCCTTCAGACTTCATTCGGGGTGCGCATGCCAAGGGGTGCGCGAGAGAACCGCACGGAGCGCCGTGCCGGCAGCTGGGCTGAGCCGCCCGCGTACCTCCGGGGGGAGAAGCGTGCACAGCGAGGGAGCAAATTGCGCTCTCGAAGTCTGCAGCTCCGAGAGCAGCGTGGCAGTGATGCCGAGCCCTTTGTAGGGAAAGCATCTGCAGAGCAAATTGATTTGTATCAGCAAATACATCTACATTAGCGGTGGAGTTGGTATCCTGTACAATGAGCACTCGAGGACAATGCACAGCTATTCAGAACTCAAAAATTCAATGCTGTAGCTAAGGAGGCTCTGCAGAAGCTGAAAGCAGGGCTTGTTTCGCATTCACGACACCGGTGTTGGTACGAGGGCATGTAACTGTAACGACGCCTCTGGAACACCAGCATCGCTCGGTCTTCCTGACGATAAATAAAGTTACACGGCTCGTGTCAGCGCCGAGAGCGCGGGCTGCCGTCAACTTGGCTAAAGAGGTGTGTGCTGCTGCTAGCACAGAATTGCGCGGAGGATCACGAGCGGTTTGTGCAGAGGCCCCTGTGCCCCCCAGGGACCCTCTGCCTCCAGCCCAGCTCCCCCAGCGTCAGGCAGGAGCCTGGGGCAAGGTGCAGGAGGGAGCCGGCAGCTGCTGCGGTGACAGGGGACAGCACTGGGTGGAGAGAACCATCCTCCACGTCCGGGACGCTCTTCAGAACCACAGAATCACACAATGGCTGAGGCTGGGGGCACCTCTGGGTCCATCGGCTCCCACCCTGCCCCAGCAGGGGCACCCAGCGCAGGCTGCCCAGCACCACATCCAGGCGGCTTTTGGAGCTCCCCACGGAGGACATTCCACAGCTTCTTGGGACAGGCTTCTCAGGTGCTCCTGCCGGCCATCCCTGAGGCATCCCTCCTGCGCCAAGGTCTGCGTCTACCATCCGTGTCTGCCCTCGGGGCACCCCGAGCGGGCAGGACCTGGTGCTTCCCTGCCTCTGTGCCAGCTCCATGGCTCGGGGCAGTTGCAGGAGCCCAGTGTCACCTTGGTGGTCCCAGGGAAGCACACGGAGATGGGGGAAAAGGTCTCGGAGCTGGCCAAGTGTCCGGAGGAACAGGGAACAACCATCTGGGGAGACGCACAGGCAGCTCCAGACAGTTGTAACTGCAGGTTGCATGCTACGGCCAAGTACAGCTAGGCACTGATTTAGGTAATTGAGACAAAGGTGGTAAATGCAGGAGTTTCACAGCTGAGAACGTTTGGCACAGCAGCTGGGATCCCTACAGTGCAAGGAAATTCCCCGTATTTGATGCAGGGCCTGAATTCCTGCAGGAGAACTTGGAGGAACTCAACTCAGAGCCAGTGGCTGCTTGCAGCCCTGGATGCTCGAGGCTGCAGTGCCCGTGCTTTGCCACTGGTGCTGCTGCCAACATATTCTGAAGCACAACTGCACGGGCCTTTGAGGGATTAGAGGGGCCTGTGTTTATAGTGACGAGGTCCTAATGCGGGCTGGGGGCTGCAGGCAACACAAGGAGCAGCTCGGGTGGGTGCTCACGAAGAGCAGAGCATGTGTGGGGCGGCCGGAAGGGACTGACCCAGCGTGAGCTGCACGGGGCGGCTGCAAGGCTACGGCTCCCGGAGGGGCTCTGGTCCCCGCAGCACAGAGAGCAGAGCTTGATCGAGATGGTCTTGGACAGGTGGGATTCGAAGGGCTGCTTGCTCCAAACCGGGCTGATCCACTGCCCGGCAGGTGTTCGAGGGATGTGATTGTCCCAGCACTCGTTGGAGCCGCTCTGCCTACTGCGTCCGGTTTTGGGTCCCCAGGTACAAGAAGGACACGGATAACGTGGAACAAATTCAGTGACGTAGGTGGGTGGGAGCGGTGTGAGGAGAGGCTGAGGGAGCTGGGCTTGCCCAGCCTGCAGAAGAGGCCTGGGGGTCCAGGGGGACCTGGGAGCAGCCTGCTGGTTCCTCCGGGGTGTCACTGCGCGGAGGATGGAGCCAGGCCCTCTACAGCAGCGCGTGACAGGAGGACAACCACTGTCAGCTGGGGACAGGCGCTCAGGCTGGGTATGTGGAGAAATTCTTCCACTGCCGAGCGGGGGAAGAGGTGGCCCAAAGAGGCTCTGTTGTCTCCATCCTTGGGGATGGGTCGGGTAAAGCCCTGAGCTGCCCGGCCCAGCCCATCGCTGCCCCTGCTTTGAGCAGGAGGTTGGGCCGGAGACCTGAGGTCCCTCTCAGCATCAGCAGAGAACCTGCGGTCGCCTGCTGGGCCCTGCGGGGAAGCAAGAGCTGCTTTGCCCACCTGGCTGTGGGAAGCTGGGCTGGAGCACGGGGACAGGTGTCTGTCCAGATCCCTGTGTGGCCACACGGACACACACCCCTCCGTGTGTAAAGGCTCCCCAGCCCCAGGACACCTCCCACCAGCCCAGGCTGCCCACAGCCCCCCCCAGCCTGGCCTCCAGCACCGCCAGGGACGGGGCACCCCCAGCTCCTCTGGGCAGCCTGTGCCAGGGCCTCCCCGCCCTCAGCGGGAAGAATTGCTTCCCCAGGGTTGACCCGAACCTCCCCTCTTTCAGTTTAAAACCATCCCCCCTGTCCTATCACTACATGCCCTTGTAAAAAGTCTCTCTCCACCTCCGCCACCGTTCTGCTTGTCACCCTTCGCCACGTTGGAGGAAGCCATGTGGGGGGGAGTGGCCAGCGGCCGGTGCGTAAGCGGTCCTTGAACCCCCTACCACGATGCAGGGCGATGGGGGCTGCACCCTGCAGTGCACCAGACCTGCAGCAGCCCCGTTACAGCCAGGCCACCACGTCCACCACCCGCACCGCCCCGCCGAGGCGCAGAGCTGCGCCTGTCCGCCCTGCCGCTCCTGGGTGGTGGGACGTGGCCGTTCCAAAAGCCCTGCTGGGGCAGGACTTGGAGCGAAATGGCAAGAGCCGAGCCTGCTGCACGCAGCCACAACACGCACAGATGGGAGCGAGCAGCGATGCCAGCACGGTGCCTGCACAGGCACCTCCGAAACGCACGCAGGGGGAGAGGCAGCGCGAATGCACCCACAGCGGCTCTTACACACCCAGCGCCTCGTGTTTGCACCAGGAGGGCAGGAACCTGGAAAGGCTTGCAAACACCGAGGGAGTTTACTGTCGGAATCCTTGTTTTCCCCCTCCTGTGCCCAAATGCACGACGTGGAGACGCAGCCTCTTCGGGAAGCACGGGCTGGCAGGCGGTGGATCAACACCGTCTGAAAGGAGCGGGGACACGGGGACGTGTGCGGCGGGGCATGTGCCTCCTCCCGCTGCCTAATTAGCAGAGCTCCGGAGGGAAATGTGCAGACCCCAGATCCCATGCAATTAAATCTGTGGCAGAAGCCTTAACGAAAGAGGCTGGCTGTGGGCGGAGTGCGGAGGAGCTGGGGCTGCTCTGCTGGCACCGGGGATGGCTCCGTCCTGCTCCTGGCAGGCACTGGCCGCTTGGGAGAAGGGCTGTGGTGGCCACAGAGCACGACACCCGGGGGACGAGAAGCGTCTGTGGATGCAGAGGCGATACCAGAGAGACCAGAGCACAGGGTGTCTCCTTCGCAATGGTGGGGAGCTGCAGCAGAGGTCAAGACCTCTTTGCTTGAGATTGGTGGAGAAACCTGCTAAGAAACCTGCTCAAAATGTGGCATGGGCATTTGGCACCAAAGCTTGGTGATTCAGGATCCTCTGCCTTCAGCATCCTGTTTTCGTGGCAGCCGTCAGAAGTTCACATCCTCGTGAGGTCTGTGCGATGTCCCTGGCCCCAGCTGGCGCCCTTGCTTGCTCATGAAACCAAGCCAGAAATTCCCCCAGTCCTTGTGGGTGCTTCCAGACAAGAGAGCGAGCAGGGAATTATCTGGAGTTGACTGGAGAAAACCGAACGTTTTTAATGGAATGCATCAAAATATTTTAGAAGAAATGGAAGCGTTTCATCAGGCTATTTAAATTTCTCAGCATTTCTGAAACTCCAGGGGCTGCTGAAAGGAGGAGATCTGTCTCCTAGCAAGCGAGCCTGAGAGCTTGCGCTGCCGTTTGCAGAAGGACTACCATAAGCTGCTTGGATACAGGGCTAAGTTTTCTCTTGAGGAGAAAATAGTACAGACCTACATGTAGCAGAGAAAACCACAGCTTTCAAGCATCAGGAATAACATTTGGGTAGGAGAGACAGGCGAGCACCACGCTGGCTGCACAGAGGGGCTGACGGGGTGAAGAGCAGGTTGGGCACGTCTCGCTGGGCACACGTGGGTGCCGAGGTCCCTGCCTCACGGCTGGGTTCGGATTCCTTCATGTCCTCCCCACCAGAGCTGCTCTCGTCTTGTGAGCTGCTTCTGGCGGGGTACTGATGCTGGACAGACTCCACTTGGGAATAGGACAGGCAGGGGTAAACATCCATGGGAACCAGCTCTTCTGAGAAAGACGGGACTCCCCGCAGATGTCTTCTTGCCAAGACGACGCGGAGAGGCCGGCTCTGACACGCAGGGGTCAGCAGGCTTGGCGCTGTGCTGCTGGCTGCCGTTGCACGGGTCGCACGCTGCACCCACGCTGCTCCGTCCCTGCGGCTGCTGCAGGGCGCACGGACCCGGCGCGCCACGGCTTCCAGGGAAGCCTGAGTTCTCCGGGCTCTGGATGGTCTGCTAGAAGTAACAGCAGAGAGCAAGGCGGTGCCAGTCCTCCCGCCTTGTCCACACCTCTACCAGAGCCCAAAAATGCAGAAAAACTGAAAGCTGCTGTAGTCTGGCTGCATTAATAACACCACTAAGTGCACGCGTGCGGTGACAGCCTGCTAAACTTGCCTGTGCTGAAATGAGAACCATCTCGCAGTCGTTTTCCCCCAAGATCCAGGCTGGTGGGAGGAAATCAAATAACAACAACATGAAAAAAAATGAGCGAGAGTGACAAATGATCTGGGTCCGTCTGGTCACGGCCATGAAAGCCGTGTGCTCAACAGCAGCACCAGGAGAGGCAGGAGCTCGTGCACTCCTGCCGAGGGGAGATTTGTTGCCCAAAGAATCTGGGGCATCCGTAGCAGCACGTGTGCGGGCGGCAGCGTGCTGTCAAGCGTGCAATCTTTGTGCCGTGGTGCCAGAATTGTCACGGCTTAGGCAGCAGCCAGCAAATGCCCCAGCACTGAGTCACGGCGGGGAAACCCAGCCGGGCAGGTACAGCCATGGCTCTTGGGTGCATCCCGCTGGGTGCACCCTGGCTTTGCCCTGCCTTCAGCTGGCACCAGCCACTTTGCAGGGAGAAGATGGGCAAGCGGCGGATGGCTCCCAGTCCCTGGGGCTCACAGCAGGGCCCCCCTGAAGGAGCGTGGGATGTGCTCCAAAAACCTCAGCGAGCTCAGCCAGCGAATGAAAACATGGGGATGGCTGTTAAACCTGTAAGTTGGAATGAAAGGAGATAAGGATTAGGCTAAAGCAAAGTGGTGGTCCTTAAGATAATGCCAAATTAGCACTGGCTCTGCTATCAACTCCCGGACAAAATTTGGGCAAGTTATCACAGGTCTGGACCTCAGTTTCCCCCTCTGGACAACGCAGGCAGTGAATCTTGTGCAATTTATACGATACACTGCTTACTTCTCTAGACCATGGGGATATTAATCCTTGTGAATTTGACAGGAACTGATGCGATTTGAGTGCAAATCTCTTAATGTCTATTGCTGTTCTTAAAGTCCTAGCTGAGGGGTTCATGACGGAGCCTGGGATTGTCAGCTGAAGCATTTATTTTAAAGCACACTCCTCCCCTCTCCCCGCAAAACCTGATGCCGGAGGAATGCAGATCCACAAGGCTAGTGAAAAGCAACAGAAGCAGGTCCTTTCCATGAAAAAATCTCATTACACAAAGCCGAGCTGCCAGCATTTGGGGTGTGGGTCAGTACTGATGCGCACAGCAGTCAGCACAGGAGGACTGTGCCAGAACCCGCAGAGGTGCTGCTGAGCCTGCGGACCTGGGAGATGCTCCTGGGTTCACCTGGGAGGGACTGACATGCGGCTGGCTGTTCTGGGCCACGCCAAAGGTCCATCACCCCTCATTGCTGGTGCCAAGAGCAGATGCCATGAGGAAGTGTAAGAGCAGGCCAAGGATATCCGAAACTATCCTGAGCATTCGCCTGGCCTCCGACCACTTGGTGCTCAGGGATCACAGAATCACAGGATCATGCAATGGCTGAGGTTGGCAGGGACCTCTGGGTCCGTCTGGTCCAACCTCTGTTCAAGGAGGGACACCCAGAGCAGAGTTCCAAGGACCATGCCCAGGTGGCTTTTGGAGAACTCCAAGGAGGAGACTCCAGTACATCTCTGGGCAGCCTGTGACAGCACTGTCACAGTGCTTGATCACCCAAGTTACTGATGGCTGCTGTACCAGTGTGTGCTTGAAAAATGCTGCCCTTAAGCCATGTGAACTCTTAGCATCCCCAACATCCTGAGGCAAGAAGCTGTGCTCCTCACCTGACAATCTCCTCCTGCTCTTTGTTAGGGACCTGCCTCCCGTTAGTTTCACTTGATGTCTCTAGTGCTTGCATTGCAAGGAGCTGAAATGTTTAAATACATTTTAAAGTCCAGGCTGCACTTGTTCCCTCATCCCCTTCCAGGTGCCAGGAGATGTGGGGTTTTGCAGCAGGCAGAGCCTGCTCTGAACCTGATTCAGTGTAGGATGCCCTTCCCCAGGGTCCCTCCTGGGAGCACAGCACCAGGTGCTGCTGCAGATCCGCCCCAACTGGAGAACACTGCAGCGACCTGTGCCCTTCTCAGCCACTCTCTGCCACCTCCCGCCCTTGTGACCACTCATCCCAACAGCCCCCTGGCACAGCGAGGCCCAGGGCAGGAGATCCCAGTGTGACTTTGGGGGACAGCCCTGCTTGATGTCCCGATGGACAACACAGCAGCACCTCCAGCCCAGCCAAGACAAGCTGTGGTGATGCTTGGTGCCACACACATGCAAAGGGCTGTGTGCTTAGCAAGACTCGCAGAAGGGGGCTGTGATAATTCAGGAGGTGACAGCATGGGCATGGAGCAGTGCTGCAGGCACCTGGGAAACTCCGGCTCTGCCGCTTCATCCCAGTCCCTGTGCGGGCTGGGGCCCAGGGCAGGTCCAAGCTGGGGACCCACCCAGGTGGTGTGGCCGAGGGCCCCCGTATCCATCCTCTCCCTGCTCTGGGTCCAGCTTTCCCAGCTGAGCTACGCAGAGACCTGCCAGTGCTGTGCGCAGCATCCCGCAGCCTGGATGGCCTGGGTGGGGATGTGCCTGCAGGACCAGTGCTTCCCAGCGTTGCTCCCGTGCTGCTGGAGCAGGGACCAGCCTGTGGAACTGGTGCTGCCTGATGTTGCTTGATGCTGCCCATTGCCCCCAGGTCAGGAACCTTCCTGTGGGCCTGGTGCCGCCTGGTGCTGTGCAGTGCCCCTGGGGCAGGAACCTGCCTGTGGATCCTGTGCTGCCTGATGTTGCCCAATGCCCCCAGATAAGGAATCTGCCTGTGGGTCTGGCGCTGCCTGGTGCTGCCTGGTGCTGTGCGATGCCCCTGGGGCAGGAACATGTCTGTGCGTCCTGTGCTGCCCGATGTAGCCCGACACCCCCGGGGCAGGAACTAGCTTGCGGTGCCCGCACTGGCGGGGCAGGTCCCGGCCCGGGCCCGCAGCCCAGCGCTTCGGGAGCCGCCGCGGAGATCGTGGTGCGGCGCGGAGGGCAGGGCCTCCCCGCGCCCCACCAGACAAAGGCGGTGGCCCCGCGGTACGGCGCG
>VXAL01000061.1:0-23416 GCA_013399475.1 Chauna torquata
CCACGTAAACCCAATACACTCTGACATCCATTTTTGGATTTTCTCATCTCTTTGAAGAGCTATCAAAATCTGAAGATGATAATTAAAAGAAATTCTGGCTGAGCAGTATTCACGTATCCTCCAAGTTCTGCGATTTTCTTGGAAAACTAAGGAGACTTAAAACTAAGATTCATCCACTTCAGACCCATGACTAATGCCAAGAGAGAAGCCTTCGCTCTGAGTTTCATTTCCAGGCAGTAGGAAGAGCTGTAGGATGGATTTGGCTGAGGGGAGGAGAGTGTAGTTTCATTTCAGATATGCTTCAGTGTTTTGCAAAGGGCCAGCTGGGATATTTGGAACTGAACCCTTCAGTCCTACCGTAATAGGAGTTTAGCCAGAGTCAACACTGCATCTTCAGACCCTTCTATGTTTTAATCTGCTACTGCGTAGCACTGGTGTGTCACTAGGTTCTTCAGAAAAACAACCAGCAGTGTTCTCTAAAAACACAGAACAGTCTGCACCTCAGCTGTGACCTACCGTTGTGTTTACATGTGTGCGTCCCTTCTTTAAATACCTCTAGCCTTATCTACATTATTCATAGGATCAGGATTGTGCTTATGGAAATATGTTTGAAACCTAATTCCTTATAGAAGTATTTTGTGCTAAAGTGACTTGGAGGTCTCTCTTCCAAGGATCAACTTCAGAGGATTTCCAAGCTGCAACCACAAATTGTGTTAGTTGTTTTCTGTAAGATGAACAGTACTTCATTATTGCCACAGGGGGTACTGTTGGCTTAATTTTGTGTTTGAGTCACTGCTGCTGAAATTATTAAGTTAATGATTTATGCTTCTATGATACAACAATCTCTAGTGTTTAAATTGGTTACTATGTTTTGTTTACTGTTTATAACTACCACAGTTGTTTTAAATGCCACTAAAACTACTTGCCAGCTTGTATGGTTTATTTCTCCCCGTGGATTTTTACAAACCACTGATTGATATAGGGAAAAAAACTGTATAGTGATTTATGCTTGAAAAAAATCCCAAGAGCTATGAATTAACCACTGTTCTGCTATATAGGAAGAAATAACACTCTGGTGACACTGAACAATGGATGTCAAAACATACTTATTCTAGCACTTGCTTCTGTTTTTATCATAGTGGAAAATTTGAGAGCTTTTCTCTTGCTTTTTCTTTAAGTAGTATGACTGCATCAGTTTTGGATTATGAGCTGACTAGTTTTTCCCCAGAGTTCCTCCTCATCATGCCATGGTAAGTACTTGATTCACTTAAACAGACTAATGTTTGTAAAAGTGGAAAAAATGTCCCAGAATTCGTTGCTTGACAGAAGGTTAGCTCGTGTTAGCTCCCAGTGCACAAAGAAAATTTGGGAGGCTGATCTACAGCTTCAAGGAAATCGTCTGATAACAATGTAGGGTAGATTCTGTAGCTCTCTGTGGCTTTGAAGAAGCAGTGCACTTACTCTTTTCCACTGGAAAAAGCATAGAGTAGTGAGAACAAAGTGTGTAGGGCAGGATGAGGAGAATTCGCAAGTATGTTACATCAGTTGCAAAAAGACATGACACCAGCCACTTTCCTTTCACTCCACTGAGTGAAATTAGGGCCACAGTAAAGCATAAAAATCTGCTCTGAAATCACATTTTAGACCTCATTTTCAGCAGTACTAATGCCTTTTTTTGCATTTGTCTGCTTTTACGTGCCCTGTGAGCCACCACATCCGCATATACATAGCCAGTCTCTTACTGGGGAGTTTGTGATCAAGACTAGGGATACACATTAAATCAGTTTATGGCAATATGTAAAACATACAGGAAAACTCCTGTAGATTGCTAGAATCACGAATTCTGCAGACCGGCTCCATCGCCATAAATACACAAACTATGGATCAACATCTGAACTGCTTCTCATTAAGCTGAGAGGTCAGGAGCACGTGTTGCTGATCCACCCTTTGCCTTCAGTGGTTCAGCCACTGGCCTAGTTCCCAGCAACTTCAGGCCGTTCAGACAGCCCAAAATTGATGAAGTTGATTAGGTGATGCTATAGGAGCCATCCCAGCACCAATGCACTACCAGAACCCCCTTACTCCCCAAGCCATGGGCTGGGATTTTCCCACTGGTGAGATCTCTTAAATCTAACACTTATCATCAGACTAGCTGAAATGATTACTGCAGTAGGGAGTGCTGAGCCTGATAGTTTCAAGTGGAGGGGAGGTGCTGGCAATGTAGAAAATCAGGCACAAGTAATTTAAGAAAATAAATTATAGGCTATCACTACTATACTGCTATTTAATGTGAAACCAAGGAATTTTAGCTAATAGGGCTCCAATCTTTTTGTCCAAAATTTCCCAAACTGAGGAGTGGCATAGATACCATACACAACAGTATTGATGGGTTTGGGGTCCATCTGACTTACTACATCAAATAACACATCCACCTGGTGATCTGCACATATACTTGCCTGCGGCTGCTGGACATTTGGTGGCCAGAGAGCTACCTTTTCTCCAGGCTGATTTATCCAGACAAATGGGAAAAATTATCTTTTACTACTCAGAAAACATTTCCAGGCAGAAAGAGAGGATATATTCTGGGAAACGCCAACCATATAGTACCCCCAGCTAGTGACACAACCTGGTAAGTGTGGACTTCCACAAATTCATGCTGTAGTTTCAATAAGTGACAGCATGCAAGCGAATATGAAGTCCTAAAAGCCAGAAGAGAAAAGCCTTGAGCTCTACTCTAAATTAATGTAGGCTGAAGTTAAGTTTTAGGTGTTTTCACATGCCTACCATGATCATTCTCTGTTATCCAATCCATACTTGTCAACAAATACTGCCAAGAGAACAAATGCATTTCATGAGATATGGAAGAATTTCTCTGACATAAAGAAAAAATGTGCACATAAGAACATGTGAATACAGGGAGGGGATTTGGGGAGGGTGGAGGAAGGGTTAGCTGTCCAGAAGATAGCTTTTAGAAACTGTACCCAATCCTGCAAATTCTTCCTAGCGTAGGTTGGGAGATGATAGAGATGTGAGTAGAGACTCTTCCAGAGCTTCACTGCCTGTTCATCTCTGCTGTTAGAAGACCTGCACACTGTGAGCCCTAAGCGCCCAGCTCCAAAGTGATTTCACATGCCCTCAGCTGACTTGGCTTACACAAATACATGAGTGCCTTCGTGGGAGGTTAATACTGGCATCCAGTAACAGACAACCATGGGTGCTGCTGTCTGGCCTCTCTTTAGTGAATGCAGCAAGGTACAGAAGAAGCTGACAGAGGAAAATGCATGTAATCCTTCTTGCTTCAGCAGGCATCTTTTTAGGCTGAACAAACACCTAGCCAGAGATGAGCTGAGTACTTTACGAGTACTGTCAAAGATATTCCTTGCGAATTTTTCCAAGGGCTGGAATGCTTTACATGTGATATTTCCCATAATAAAGCATTGAGGAATTATTTTTCAAGGAGGTGTGTAAGTGTGGGAGTCCATCATACAAGGGAGGTCATGTAGAGAAGATGTGAGAACCCATTGGCAAGATTAGCCTGCAACTTTATTTCATATGTCTTGAAGCATATTTTTTTTCCTCCCAGATTATAAAATAACACTCATCTGTGTGTTAGTGTGTGGCCTGTGAAAGGTGTGTGAAAGGGCTGCTTGGCCATCTGCAAGGAAAAGGCTCGTCTCCTCTGATTTAGATGACTCAAAAGATTCACTAGGTGGAAATTAACTCATCTAGGAAAGTATCCATGGCAAGAAAAACATGAAAAATTTCTTTTCTGTCATCGGGAAAACCTTTTCCTTAGTACACCAGAGTACTACAACCATGGGAAAATAAAGGAAGGCGATAAACCTAAACTACAAGCAATCTGGAAACAACTCCTGCACACACAATACACACAAACACACACCTCTGAATGGTTTTTAGAAGACTGAGTGAAAGATCTCAGATGAATTAGGATAGGAGACAAACCTTATCCTGTTTTTATTTTCTTTCATTTAAGGTCTAATGTGAAATATTGATAGAAAAATTTAGAAGATTATTTCTCCCTGTGATGTGAAAGCTTGAAGCAGGAACTTCTCTAGTGGGAAGATGATACTTGCTGAAGCACTGAGATCATCAAAACAGCAAACACAGGAGAAACTGCATGCTCCTCAGGTCAACATTGCCCTCCTAAAACAAATGGAAAAAAAATCAATGTTCAGAAATTAACTGTAATTTTTCAAAGTGTTTCAGTGCATCACTGCTGATCAGCCAGAAGAGAACTGTATACAAGAGTCTCCAGTGAAGTATGAGGCATTTCACTGTTTTTACCAAGCAATAAAACTGCATAGTAAGAGGGCAATAAAAAAAACTGTACTTTTTTTTTTATATATATATATAATTCAAACCCACTTTTTTTAAAGCATATTTTAATCCTGGATGTAAAATCTGTCCTGTTAGATGAATGACTATATAATTATGCTTCCTTTTTAACTGTTAATAGCAGGGACCAGTGTTCTTTACAGTTTTTGCTTTATCATGGTATATAAATATTAGATTTGCAAATTTAATTTTACAGCTTTTATTTAAATAATATTGTAACATTCTGGTATGACATTTCCAAACCTCTTCATGTTAACTCTGGAAATACTCTTTACTGCTGGATGCCCTATGTTCATGAACTTCATATAAAAAGTAGATGTCTTAGAGGACCCTAAAGACTTCCTTTCTATTGGGGACCAAAATCCAAGTCAGAACATCTTTTGCTTGGCACTTTCTATTTTCACTTAATTTGGTGGAACTTGGATTTACTGTTTAGAGTGGATTTGATTTAAACCTCTGTTCAGTCCTTGATTCTTTATTTTGGAGCTGTGATCTACATACAAGCTGAGAATCAGACCCATCATTTTTTGAGGGGAGCGAAGGAAAATGTTTTCTACATTTTCTTTTCACTGGTATTCATGGCACTGAAATGCCTTTGCCACATACCAAGCAAGAGGTTCATCCCCTCTCTCTCTGTCTCCGCTGCATTTCTGCCCTTCCAGTCTATTTTGCTTGGTTCCTCTGTTTCTTTTGCTTCCCACCTTCATGTACTGTTGCCAGTAAAACCAGTTTTGTAGTCAAAGCTCTCACGCTGCACAAGGCCATTCATACGTACGTTATACTGACCTTTTGAGCACACAGCGTGCTACCCCTCCCTATTCTGAGCTCTTCACTCCTGCTAATGCTTTCTGTTTCCTGTCCGTAAGGCAGCTTCAAAGCTTACAATATTTGTAGGTCTCTATCTGTCTTTCTTTATTAAGGGTTTTCTGAGAACTTCATTATATGTCCTTGGGCAGAGTTGTACAAGAGGTAGCAGACCACAGAAGGTCATCCTCCCTCCTTGCTCAACTTTTGTACTGTACATAAAGGAAATCTCTGTGCTAGGGACAGCACCTGCTCTTCTGCTGGGGTTTAAACCAGAAGGAAAAGTGTTTATTTTGATGGACCTCTGGCTGTGTCCCGGTACTCATGCAGTCGAACAAACCATCTCTCATCAGAGAGCAGAATGGATTGAAGAGGAGGCTGGGTCTTTGCCCCCATCTCCTTGCATCATTTCCTAGTGGTGACTGTGTGGGAAGGGGACTGGGAAGAGGAGGAGACGAGGAGACAGAAGGCAGAAATTCCTGCACTCACTCCTCAGATGAAGAGGCCAAAGGGTGGCACTGCCTCCAAAACCCTCTGCAGCAGAGGGTCCTTCTCATGGAGCCATGATTATAATCCAGACCTGCCATTGTGGTGTTAACTGCACATTTCATACTGAAGAACAAAAAACCTCCATAATAAGTCAAATGTAAAAGCTACTTCAGGAACAGTATGACAACTATCAGTAAACAGTTAAAACTTCGGTGCAGAGGAAAGCAGGTTACATCAAGTTACCAAATGTTTTCTATAATACTATATTCCTCTCCTGTGCACAATTAAAAAGACTGTTCTGTATTGGAGAACTAGTGTTGACAGCACAGAGCAATGGACATTTCAATGAAAAAGTTGCTGTTCTCTTCCTCCTGAGATCCAATAAAGATTTTATGCATTGGACTTTATCTTGTTTCACTTCCATTGTGATGTTAAGTACAGAATGGTCATATTTATTTATGCTACACTGTCTGTTTGCATGAATACATAACTATAAACAGGTACTTTCATTTTCAATGGAAGCTGTGCAACTAATATTTTCCAGTGACTGCTCACAGTGAATTTAAATGACGTACCAAGTGACTTTTTTAAAAGGGACTTGAACAATAGTTACATGGCATAGCACCAATTTTTAACTCTGCATTTGGTAATCTGTCATACACAAGGAAATCAATCCTCATTTGCCAAAGGAATGCTAATAGTGCCTTGTTAGACTGCAAAATCACTAAGTCAAGTTCTTCTGGCCTCTTCCCCTCTGGATGTCTATTCGTGTAAAACATTCTCACTGCAGAGCATCTGTGCCTCTCTTGGTATCATCTTCAAAGGCTGACTGCTCTCCTCTGTGACAATTATGTGTGTGATCTCATTTTCAGGCACAGGCTTCAAACATTTCTCTGGCTGCTATTTCTTGAGCTCAGTATCTGTCATTGTCATTATTGTCAGGAAAGTACAATTTTTAGCAGTGTAGTTGTTTGTTCTCAGTTCTGTCCTGCCCAGCTTTCCCCAGTGGGTGCTCTACTCCAGCTATTGATTCAATTCTTAGTCAGCAAGAAGTGAGGAAGCAGAAATGTGGTTGTTTTTCTGCCCTGTTTAGAGGACTCGGGTTGATCACGTACTTTGGATGATGTATAGATGAACATAGGACCTTGAAGTGGTTATCCAAGTGGAGCATGCAAACTTTTGGAGAGGCAGCTGTTATTAATTTAGCATTACAGTAAATCCGTGGCTCCTTCCTGAGAGTAAAGAAGCTGTACCAAGGAGCCTGTAATCTTCACACAACCAAAGTACCTTCCAGAAGGCAGGCTGCTCTGCCTCGGGAAGGATCCGTCGCACAGCTCTGATCCTGGCCAATAGAGGGCAATGGTGCATACACCCAAGACAGCAGGTCAAAATTAGGCATCTTACATAGTCAAGTCCATTAGAGATTAAAATATAGGTTAAAAATCCATTTCTGCCTCTTCATCAAATATTTGTCTTTCCTCAGCTGGAAAAGGCCACAGAAACATTGCAGGCAAAGATTTCCCCCTTGGATACAAGAGTGGGAACAAGTAACTAAGGGATGGGAAAGGAACCATTGTAGGTGATGGTAAAAAGAGATACCCGTCCTATTGCAGTCCTGTTATAAATCGCCCTCTAGGAATTTTGCCATAGGACTGTTAATCTAAAAGAGTATCAGCTCTCCAGGATTCTGTTCTGATGGTGCTCAAATAGTGTATCATTTGAAGGAATTTTTCTTGTTTTTATCTAGTGACCTAAGTCCTGTGCTATACTTTTCAGAGACCTACAGAACTAACCCAAGTAGTTATTCTTCTAGTGATAGTCCTGGGAATCTGATTTGCCAGCCCATTTGTGTAGGCTAAGCTGCCATCACAAAGCCAGAATCCACAATCATCTCGCCTATGAACTAGATCCAATCAATCAATCAATCAAAGCCACCAGAAATCAAAATCAAAAGTGATTGCTAAGTATTGTTGATACTAATTTGCAGTGCAAGATAACAGAATATCCCTAAATGATTGTAGTTTCTGGTAGAGATCAAATGAAATTCTCCTAAGCTTTAATAACACTGGGTTTGGAAAACTTGCAGACTTTCACTGTACAGTGTATACAGAGGTCTGCTGACATTTTCGGAGCACACAGATAACAAAGAAAAAGTTAACTGATTTAAATGTAGATAGGAAAAAGAAAAGTGGCATTTTTTTTTAATGTAACACCTGATTTTTAAAACCCATGGGATGCTCCTTTGGTTTTAAAGATATTTTTGCTACTTACTTGGAAATCCTTCAAAGAATCAATTCTAAACTGCTCACCAACATCTTTTATTTCCCAATGAGAAAAATGAAAATGAATCGAGACTGACATGTAGGAAGGGAGGCAGAGAGAGAAAGAGAGGGAGGGAGGGAAGGAGGAAAGAAGAAGGGGGAAGGAAGGGAGGAAGAGAGCGAGAGGATGAAGAAAGAAGGAGGAGGAAGAGGAGGGAGGGAAGCTGGTTGTTTTATTCATACTGCTTTAGAGAAAATTATATGTTAAGTTGACTCAGAACAAAAGATGTAATAAGAAGAAAGCAAGAAGGGAAAAAATGAGAAAATATATACTGTGTGTAATAACTAGAATATCTTAATAAAATAAAAAAGAATGGAGCAATTGATCTTGTAGCTAATTAATGAGCCTTTAGGAGGATTTATCAGGTGCTGCCACCAAAAAATATTTTAAAAAATTATTCGTGGAATATAAGGGAAAAGCTACAGAGCTTTAGAGATGGAATGAGAGAATTTAAAGCATCGCAGAGATTGACTTTGTAACCCTTTGTGTTGAGTTTTTAAATACCTTACAATGACAACAAGGAGAATGGTGTTTGAACAGAGCTTCAGTTAATATGGCAGCTGCAGTACATCACAGAAGGGTTATATTCAATTTTACTTATCATGTGTTCTTTGAGATTAAGCATTAGAGGCTGGATAATATCTTCAGTGCATGTAAGTGAAATCACTGAGGCTGTGTGGGTGTATTCTCTTACTCTGCTGGTGAGCGAGTGTGCAGGCACTCTGAAAGCTGGATGCTGTTGGATAAGCAAGGTCGCATCCATCCAGTGTCACTATGCTTGCACTGGTTACATCGAATGCATCATGAGTTAACTGTGAGAAATGTGCATGTGCCAGAATGTAATAACTGTTCTCCCTGAGACCTCTGAGGGGCTGCTCTGAATCACATCAGTGAATCATTATCCCCAAGAGATGGGTCTGTCACATATGGCTTTGGTGGTGTTCAGTTAAGCTCTGTTTGGAGTCAGTGGAGAGAGGTAGGCACCCACACAAATCTCTTTCAGGATGGAGTTAACTGTGCAATGTAGACCAGAGGGGGAATGACTAATTTAGACTCTATGCCTAAATCAGAGGTGGCCAAGCTGAATGAAATGAATCCCACTCTCTGTGCCTGCACTAGCTGGAGGATTAATGGATCACTGCTCACTTGGCTAGGTGTCTCTCACTGTTGCTCTCCGCCATCCACAGTCCTCAGCACACTGCCCTCCACCACAAGCATACCTTGAACATGGTGAGCAATGGCAGTGATGGCAGGATGTGGATGTCCAAACACTATGCTCCATGGAAATTCTTCAGTGAAGGATTTCCCAAGATAAGGCTTTCTGAGGCAATTTCAGCTATATTATGCCTCTTTAAACCTCTGACGTGAGGTGCAAACAAGTGAAAATCCTGACTTTGTAATGTTATATAGAGCTCTGAGTTTGCAAAGTTGCAAGGACTTCCTTGTCATACTTTCCTTAGAAAGCTGACAGAGGTCTAATCCATAGTTTTGTGACAGAGTTCTAATCCATAGTTTACATCAAGCTACAGAAAGCTGAGAATAAACTCAATATTATAATCAAATCAGGGTCCACCAGCAGCTGTGGTAAGACCAGTTCATCATTTTGAGTTTGTGTCTTTCTCCTTATCATCTTTCTTTTAGTCCTATAATGCAAATGGACCTGTCAGTTGCACTAGTGTGGATCTGACCTCATTTGAGCTTCATTTTTAAGGCGGGAAAAAAAAAAAAGAGAGAGATCTGTTCACAGGCTCTGAAGATACTCAGAGTATGATGTTCATCCTTTGATCTCCAAAGCAGGCTGGGCTCACAACCCCTCTATTACCAAAAATTCTGTGACCCCACAACTCCTACTACTCGTAAGATACCATCCGCTTTGTGAGGGTGAGAGTAAATTTGAATTTGAAATGAGAGGCATACCTCATAATACGGGTGAATAAATACACGGGTACATACTGCCATTAGTGCCATATGTATGTGAGATGTCCCATCATATGTGCCACACATAGATGGCCATACTTTAGAAGACGGGGTCAGACCCCTTACAAGTTAACACTGTATTTGTAGAATCAACCACAGCAGAAAGCAGAATTTCAAATGTAGCATTCACTTAATTTTTTTTTCATTTTATGATATTTATTTTAAGTATTCCTCATTCCTCAGTAACTCTTGTTATCCACAGTTGTGTGCATTTTTCAGCTATCAATTCATGAAGGAAAAAATGCTGGGAGCTAGTAGCATGGTTTTAATCTGGAAAGCCATCCAAGAGCTCTCATGTGCAGCTGATGCTGACCTAGATCATCTGACACTCATGAGTGAAATATACACTGGTACAACCACAGTGGAAATGAGAGGCCAGTTCCTCTCTCACAGCCTGTGGTATGAATCAGGAATAATTATTTGGAAGGGAGAGCAGTGAGGGCTATTTAAGAGCAGCAGAAATCCCAGGAGAAAATGCAGCGTAAGGATCAGCCCTCTACAAAACTGAGATCTGGGAAGCCCACATGTTCTTGCACACCCATTTTGATCATCTTTGAACACAAAGTCACGTTCTTCAGCCTCCACCTGTGTTCTCACTTCTGTTGCCAAAGAGAAAAAAATAGGAAATAAAATAAAAACAAGCACTTCAGAACCTCTCAGAAAGTTCTGTTTCAGCTTTGATTTTATAAAAAACAGGTTATCGTTTTAACGTGTGGGATTCTTATTTTTTCTAAACCTTTCTCCCTGTTTACAGAATTCCTGGAGTAAGATTTTGGTTCAAGCCTCAGATCTCAGACTAGCAAAACCTTGAAAACCTTCTTTCTTCCTCCCTTCCCCTCAGGCAAAGTGTCAAGGACATACATTCAAATTTCATCCAGTCAACCAACCACAGAGCAAAGATTTTCAATTAACAACTTGTACATGAGATTCTTGCAAAGCAAATGATACTTTTGCCGAGCTACAGCCTGTGTTGTATTGTGCCAAAACATCAACTTCCAGAATAAAAAGTGTTGAAGTGAAATATGAAAATTCTGCTTCTGTCTTGGTTGTCTAGTCATATACACCATATTTACATGGGATGTTAAGGAAATACACTCTAATGATAGGAGAATGGCAGCGAACATCTTGTTCATGGCTGGGCTAAAAGTCAGTTTTGTGGTAGTGATGGCAGGAGAGCATTAATCAAGTGTGAGCTTTGATTAATAAAAACATCACTCGGGATGCAAAGCAAAAAAGAAAGTGTGCTAGTTACTTTACAGGCAGCATAGGTAGCGAACAGATACACAGCGTTGCATTGCAGGGTTGCACTTAGAAAGGGATGAGTACTTGTTTGTAAATACATTTGTATTATGATTGTCTAGTACAATTAGATAATATGAAGTTCACTTGAATGAAATAGAATGATTAGATTCAAGACTGCAAAATAACGTTTTCCACATGTGAAAACAATTGATTATTCATTCAGCAGGTAATATGTCTCTTTCCCCTTTTCAGCTTGCTGTGGTGTTTGTGCCAGTATTGTTGCAGTCTTTCAAGACTCTTGTAGACATGAGGCTGTTATTACCGATTTCTAATCAAATTAAGAGAAACCAAATTGAGGGCGATGGTTACATTGTTTCAGCACGCCATTTTTCACCCCTCTCAATAGCGTTTCACCCTGGCGTTGGGTACATATGTGTATGAAAGAGAAGAAGAGCATGTTGCAGATACTCTCCCAAGCTGCAGAGTTGGTAGTTGAGGTGACTCTGGCTTCTGCAGCAGAGCTGGGGCAATGTGGTCCTCCTTACAATGGGAGTAAGGGCACTCTCTAGTCACCTTCCCAAAAGTTCACAGTTACTCTAGCATGCAACTCATGATCTCTCTGGTAGACAGAGGCATGACCAAATCTGGCAGTGGAGCTGGGAACAGCCACATTACATTCCGTATCTGTACATGATACCCGTGGAAAGCCCAGGAAAACAACAACAGCTCTAATTCTACTTCCTAACAAATAGCATTTCATTTTCCCATATCCAACCTTGGATGCTTCCATCACAGAGACCAGTAACAGGCTTTGTTGTCTTTTTGTATCCAAAGAAGTGCAGAAGAATGAGAGGCAAACAGAGCTGGGACAAAATTTTTCCATGGATCTCCCCACTGTACATGGTGGAAGACCACATGAAAATCTTTATTGCAAAAGTTCCTCTGAGGGCTTCATGTTGTAGCAATTCCAGAAAAGCTCAGAAAATTAGCTGTACTATATGTACTCCCCTCAGGAGATTTTGCTTGTGTGAGGACATTTTATTTCCTAATTAGACAGTCTGTTCTGCCATGGATTCTAAATGGAAGTCATCTCCATGCTGAAGGACTAAGGACTTACCTGAAGGATTTCAGTGTTGTTCACAGTATGAATGGGGCCAAATGTCACCTACTGATCACAAGGGATGAAATTAGTTCCTTCATACCCACTGCAATTATTCTTCACTTGCTGTGAGATGCATCTGTGGAGTCTGAAAACAAGAATCTGTCATGTGGTTTTATTTTGTTGTTCTTGAGAATGCCAAGTTGATTCAGCAAGGTCATGCATGGTCTAAATATATGCCAATAATTTTTTTGTTGTTGTGAAAATCAACTTTAGATTTATGACTATGAACAATAATCTAGTTTAAACTCAGTTTTCTAGTTCTGCATGCCATTTTGCAAATAAAGAGACTGTTACAAGCTCCAAGCTTTTAGACCAACCTTGAAGTTGACATGAAAATTTACATTCTGAGCTATCGGTTTCCCAATGCTAGTAAAGTGAATATTCTTAACCCTACAACATCTGTATATGAAAGGTGCATTTCTTGTACATCCCCTCTGAATTGTATTATGATGCTTGTGATACATTTACTGTAGATACTCTGAATAACTCTCACAAAGCAAGTGATCTGCATTACGTTCTCCCTATTTGCTGCATTTAGGTAAAATTTGAAAGAGCAATACCATACGCATGTAGTTCCTGGTAGCTCTATTGCAACTGGACATTTTTCAAAGCTCCTTGAAAGCCTTGAGCAAACATGTAAAAGTTACTGTGTAAAAGTTAATAGTTTTGTCTAAGGTTCAGTAATACAAATCTGGAATAACTTCAGTGACCGCATGTCTGAATATGCATGTTTGTCCTCAGAACTTCGTTATAATTCGATGTACCAATGCTCCATATACCTAACAGAAAACTTTTACAGCAAGGTGTGGCAGCTGTTTAACGGTGTGCTGGAAAGCACACTTTAGGAGAGTTCTGAGTCAGGCTCTGCTCTCAAATCAGTTTTGCAGCAGTGCAAATGCATTGACTTATATGGAATTGCAGCTTATAAATGCTAAGGGTGGTTGGAGAATCAGAAAAATTACAGCCAGCCAAAATCAAAGAAGGGCTTTTTATAGAAGCAAATATATAATATTTGAAAATGGCATTTTTCATGCTCAGCAGAGTAAACTGCAGTACTGTCAACTGTCAGAGGCTGTTTCATGATCTCAGTGTTTGGGATGTAGATTTATGATGCTTCCAAAACGTGATGCTCCCCCAAATACAGGGACTTCTAATTCATCATCAGTTCAAGGACCAGCTCAGATAGGCTAGCAGGATAGTCCTAAATCTATTTCAAATGATTTTTCTAAAATGAAATCATAATGACAGCTGGTAAAATGGCAAGATTACAGTGCACTAGTGACACCAGTAAAAAAAAAAATCTGTATGCTAATTCTGTGAAGTTATGAAAACACAAGGTCTCCTAAAGTAAGAATCCCTAGATGATTTTTGTCTGCTGTAATGACACAATAAACAACTGTTTTATATTCTGACCAGAATCAAATAACAAGAATCACTAACTCAAAGAATGGCTGAAGTTGGAATGTGTCTCTGGGGTTGTTCTTCCCCAGGTGCAGGACTTTCCATTTCTCTTTGTCGATGTTCATAGGATTTCTGTTGCCCATTTCTCTAGCCTGTTGAGGTCCCCCTGAATGGCAGCACAACCATCTGGTGTATAAACCACTCCTCCGAATTTTGCTTTTCCTGCAAACTTGCTGAGGTGGCACTCTGTCCTATTGGCCAGGTCATTACTGAAAATGTTAAAGAGTGTTGGACCCAGTATCAACACCTGGGACACACTACCAGGGACCGACATCCAGCTGAATTTCTAGCTGCTAATTACAACCCTCTGATCCCAGCAGATCAGCCAGGTTTCAGCCCACCTCACTGTCCAATTGCCTAGTCTGCACCTTATCAGTTTGGCTATGATGACCAGAGTGCTGAAAGCCTTGTCAAAGTGAAGACAGACAACATCAAATGTTCTTCCCTCACGCACTGGTGATCATGTTTTCCCATTCATATATCCATGCTGGCTGCTCCAAATCATCTCTTCTCCTTTGTACGTTTGGAAATGGTTTCCAGGAGAAGCTCCGTGACCTTCTTAGGTAAGGCTGATCAGCCTGTAGTTCCCCAGATCTTCTTTCTTGCTCTTCTTGAAGATAAGAGTGACATTTGCTTTTTTCTAGTCCTCAGTAACCTCCTCCGATCACAATGATTTTTCAGATTATTGAGAATAGCTTTGCAGTGATATTAAACTGCTGCCTCAGCAGTCATGGCTGGATCCCATCAAGTCTCATGGATGTTGGGTTTGCTTAAATGTTCCTAACCTGATCCTCTTCAATCTTCCAGTCCTTCTCTATTACTCAAAGGTCACCTACGCCAGTTTTCACTTGTTGTACACTTCCTTTCTATGTTTGAGTTTTGTGAGGAGCAGCTCATTCATCCATGCAGGCTTCCTACCAGCTTTTCTTGATTTCTTGCATGTTGGGATGGGCCAGTCTTGAGTTTGGAGGAGGTGATCCGTGACTAGCTTTCCTGGACTACTGTTATCTCCAGGGTTTTCTCCCATGGGGTTGTTCCAAGAAGGCCCTTGAACAGGCCAAAGTCTGCTCTCCTGAAGTCCAGGGTTGTGGTCCTGCTTTTTGCTGTTTCCTGTCCTCTCAGGATCCTTAATTCCTCCATCTCAATGTCACTGCAGCCAAGGATGTTCCCAGCCTTCACATCCAAGACCAGTTTTTCTAATAAGTAGGTGTGAGATCTAGCAGAGTGCTTCCCCTCATCAGCTCCTCAGTCACCTGTGTGAGGATTTGTCATCAGTGCACTCCAGAAACCTCCTGGGTTGCTTGTGCCCTGATGAATTGTTCCTACAACAGATTTCAGGGTGGTTCAAGTCTTCATATGGACCAAGGCCTGCAAATGTGAGGCTTCTTCCAGTTGTCTGAAGAAGGCCTCATCTACTTCTTTGTGGTCAGGCAGATTGTAGCAGACACCCATGACAATATTGCCCACATTGGTCTGCTCTCTAATTCTGGCCCATAAACCCTCAGCTGGCTCATCATCTCACTGTAGGCAGAGATCCATGCTGTCCCACTGCTCTGTCACATACAGGGTGACATCCCCTCCTTGCCAACACACCTGTGCTTTCTAAAGAGCTTGCATATGTCCATTGCAGCACTGCAGTCATGTGAGCTGTCCCACCACATCTGTCTGATCCCAGTGAGGTTGTAGCCTTGTAACAGCACAATGAGCTCTAATTCCTCCTGTTTTTCTCCCTGGTTGGATTTTTAGCTGTATCTAATTCAAGTACCTTGTAGTTACAAATGATATTAATTTGGGTTTTGAATGAGCAATGTTTTATTATGGGTCCACATAAGTATATAAAGTGTTAGGAGCTGGTATTTTTATCATTAACAAATCTAAAGGATAGGGAGCACAAATGGTTTTCTAAGTAATCTCATATATCAGCTTAAATGTAACCCCACTTTGTTACAAGGCCACGGTGGCTTACAGTTTCTTTCTGTCAAAGGCAATCTGTCTGATCCTATACCTGTTGCGTAATGAGCAGACCCCATAAAACTAACATGACCTCCCTACTTCCCCTGCTCATATGTGCTGAGCCAGGTACTTTATTGTTGTGGTCATTATCATTATCTTTTTTTTTTTTTTTTTTTACAAAAGCAGTTTTATCTGACTCAGATGTGTAGAGACTTCTCTGTCCCAACTACAGTTCATGGCCATTCAACAGCGTTGGAAAGTTGTTTCCATCTGGAAACTCTTTGCTGTCATATGGGAAACGCATTGGTGATGTCAGTCTTGTACTTAATGGAAATAGATCCACAACACTCGAATTGTCACTGCTCAGCCCAAAGTGGCCAAGAACTGAATGTGCATGAAGCTCAAAATATTTTCTCAGCCACCGAGAAGATCACTTCACCCTCGATTGAAGCTCATTGTCAGGACAGGGCACTGCTCACCCTATTCTTGATCTGTGGGTAAGCAAAGTGCTTCTGTTTCCAGGCTCCCCTTCTAAGATATTTCCTGAGCACTAAAAATGTTTCAAAAATGTAAAAGAAAACAGTTACAGAAAAATGATATTAAAAGAAAATTCCAAACTGCAGTGAATGCCTCCAGCCAAATTTCTAAACTGGGCAGCAGAGTGAGAGGAAATGGTAACATATTTTTGCAGCATTTACACTTTTTATGCTATTGCTGGCACACACATTTTTGTGCCTGTAGAGAGAGCAAAATATTGGAGTCAAAATCTACCCTGTAGATCTGAGAGTGGAATAATATTGAAGTTCAGGTCCACGGTGTAGGTCTGAAGATACAATTGTGCCCTCAGCTTGAACTGCCTGTATGAAGCTGTGAGGCGTTTTTGGGAAAATTGGCAGCAGAGCCGAGAGGAGTGAGCAAGGGTGGTGGCCCCGCCGTGGGGACAGGCAGGTCCCCGCCAAGAGCCTGCAGCCAGCTGGCCAGTCCACAGCTGGTAGCTCTGCGCCCGTCACAGCACCCACAGTGGTCAGCCCAGCCCAGCCTTTCGGGGATGGGGAAGGGAGCGCAAAGGCAGCGATGAGAGGATGCTAGAGCTGTTTGCGTCCTGGGGAAGAGGAGCCAGAGCAGGTTGGGCAGAAAGCCCTAGGAAGGCCAGTATTGTTGCTTAGCAGTGCTCATAGAAAACACGATTGTTTGTTTGCTTGTCTTAAACTTCAGCATGAGTACCCTCAGTCCCTTTGAAACTGGTTTAGAAATGAATGAAATACAGTGTTAAGTGGCTGATACATAAATCAAACCATTACTGTAACTGTGGAATGATCAGTAGAGAAAAACAGTCTCTCTTTAGTTTGTTACTAGCCTGGAAAAAGCATTAATTAGCACTAATGAATCACCAGAGTTATGACTGAGCCAGGTTTCCAGCATTGCCAAAACACAAGCATGATTCAATTAATGCTGAAGGTTTTAGTGCATGTGTTTTTATGGAACAGTCTTTTGACACTAGTGTCTTTTTAATAATGATTTGCAAATCTCTTCCAATATTATTGCGTGCAGACTGAGCTTCCCAATTTACTGCAAACAATAAAGAGTCAGAAATGCATTTGTGACCTCCTTTTGGAAGAAATACTCATCTGGGTAATGTAATTATTATGTAAATTACTTAAATTTAATGGTATTTTCTATTTAAGCTGGATTTACTGCTGTCAAAGTTGATGACTGACTAGCACTAGAACTCAGATACTGGCAGAAGAGTTAACATGTTATTTAATTTAATTTAGAGATTCTGAGAAATTGCTCCTAGTGTGTAAACAAAATCATATCAAGCGACCTCCATAACAACTTGTGTTTTCATTGGTAATCTCTGCAATTCAGAGACAGGGGCCAAACTGTGCAGTCTGACTCAATAGGGGATAATGTGGAATCACACTAAAGAGTTTTGAGAGGTGATATATTACTCTTGCCTAATGTCCTCAGAGCAGAGGGAAAGACAGTTCAGCTTTTGCTTGTACTGTACAAACAGCTTTGTCCTCTTCAGGCAAAGTCTGAGTACACAAGAGGCAGTATGCACTGCTGTATCCTGGACCATCAAGTGGTATGGTCTGCAACTGCTACTTCATTGCTGTACCGAGACTGGTTTGTTCCTACACAGTATGATCTTCAGGGACGAGATGACCCTGAACTGCTCAAGTTTTCAAATCTAACATGAAAAGATTCACTATCTGTGATCCATGAAACTTACGGGGGACTGAAGCCTTTCTAGGTAAATGTGACCAAGGAAGAAGGTATAACACGATGCTCAAGCTCTGTTTTCCTACTATGTGTCAGGACCAGATCTGATGCCTCTCTATGTACAAAAGACTCACTGACTTTTTTTCCAAGTCTCTGCCTTTCGAAAGAGACTCATAATTCTTTGTTTTAACAGAATAAGTCAGTTTGTGATCCTGAACCATCTATAGTACTTGAAGTGGAGACACCTCGCAGGTTCTCTAAGTATATATACTCATGAGTTTATGCTAAACCAATATTCCCCAAACATGAACTACCAATGCTCATAATCTTTTTTCTTGCCACTCTTCTATGTCACACCTTCCAGTCCCTGCACCTCTAACCTGAAACTGCACTGCTGCTGTGTCCTTCAAGGGGAGTCTGAAAGGTTACCCACACTCCTGGAGAGGCAAAAAGAGCTTGATGGCCCAGGGGAAAGCAGCAGCTCTGGCAACAAGGAAGTTTTGCATTTGTCCCTGATTAATAACCAAAACACACCATTGAGGAAAGGGCATTTTGCATTTTCTCTGGAAACATTTGACATGACCATTTAGACAATAAACTGATGATATCACTGATAAGAGGATATGGAGGCAAAATTCCCTCATGCAGAAGTAGTCTAAACCAGAAACATTTATTTGAATCTCATCATCTTTCATCTATGTGAGTTTTGAAGAATTCAGTAAAGCAGAGTGGCTGTAAGCAAAATCAGATTTGCAAAATTTCACAAACCCAGCAAAGTTTCACATCCCAGATGGCCATCAGCTCTGCCCAATTCCAGTATGTCTTAGACTTGCAGTCATCTGCCCATCTTCTCTTCTTTGTTGCCAAGACTGCCTGCTGAAAGTCTTTTTTCTTAGGAAGGGCCCAGCAATCACTCAGTGGGAGTGCACATGGCTGTCAGCTCCTCCTATACCACTAATGCTAGGCTTGTTGTAATCTTTCTCACTATAAGCCAAAATTTCTCAGCACTTACGACCCAGATGTACACATGGATTTTGGTCTAAAACCTAAAACAGAAGGAATTAGGCCACCCAGCTCTGAGCTAAGGACACACTTCCCAAGCTATGTGCTGTCCCTATGAGAAAAATACAGGTCTCAGTTCCAGCTGGGAACATTTACAACATTTGGTATGTCTGCACATTCTCACTGTAAGGGACAGATTGTCAAATTCTGCTCTTTGTTATATGCATGCAGCCCAAATGAAATCAGTAAATGATCACATCATCAGCTTTTCCAATGAAACCTAAGTCTTGTATAAGCTTCAATAGCAGATTCTTTTTTTCATTCTACTGTTACGTAAATACAATAGGAAATTAAAATTTAAAAGATAACAAAATAACTTTATAAACACTGTGCAAACCAAGAATACATCAGAGTCAAAACAGGGAACCGTATGCATTCCTGTAAAACCTGTTGGCATTGGTACAGTTGTGTCATAACTTTAATTGCGTTTACATGCCGAATTTGAGATACTTCATGTGAGGCTGAAACCTGAGAGGAGACCAAACTTGGTAAACAAAATAAGCTGTATAAAAGCGGTGATTTACAGAATAACTCCAAGTCTAGCTAAAGTTCCCAGTATAGTAATTTCACAGGGACTACTGTTTTCTCCAAGTTCACCCTCTCTGTTACCTATGAGAGAGGTTACTTTCCATAACCTATGCAGGTGGCTACAAGTTGGGATGCTACTATTATTTATTTTTCATGGCACCACCTTACACAGATTTATTTCATTCTGCTGCTGGGAATCAGAGCCCTCCTGTTCAGCTTGTAGGGGCAGCATGTAGAGCTATTAGAAATGAAGAGATGTTATCTTCCTGTAAAGTCCAGATTCTTGATGTGTCCTCAGATGCAGCTAGCAGCTCTTCAGAACAAAAGGTGATCTTAATACTAGGAAAATACACACTACAGCCACCATGTGCACTTCCAATACAACCCCTGTTATCTGCACTTCCTATGGGCTATGTTTGTGACTTCTCACCTCTTCTCCAACTGCTCAGCTGGCTGTTTTGGTCACCACGGTAATCCCCCCCAAACAATACTTGTGTGATTTCAGTATGTTAGTAATTGCCAATTTGCACAATTATATTTAACTCTGGTGCAGTTATCCCTGACCATATCCCAGTTTGAGAATGGCAATAGCATGATGTTGTTTAGGAGACTGGCCACATAAAATAACAGTTTTTAAGCCCTCGATACACAAGACGAAAAAAGCATTGACTTGAAAATGAGCAGGACTAGCTATAAATGGAGGGGGACTTGCCACACCAAAAGCAAGACCATTTAATGTTTTATCATAGTTTAGGGTTTCTGACATATCAGCATCACCTGTTATAACACAGGATAAAGTATAATATTTCTTAAGCTTCATGTAATTTTGTTTTGATTAAGAAACAAGTCACCTGCTTACTGATTTATGCAACTCTGTTTTTTCCTAGGTATGTTGTCAAAACTGTGTCTATTTTTTTTTCCCAAACCCATCTATCCCTTATTGCACTCTTGAGAAGAGATTACCAAGCCAGTAGCCATTATTGTTAGTTGGCCATGGGCATTTTTTGAAAAAGTGAGTAAATATGTCTTTACTTGAGCTTTGTGTGCTGTGCTGGCTAACAGGTTAACTGAAAATCTTTCTTCTGAGGTTTGTTTTTCATATAGTAAAAATGATGCTGATAAAGAGATGAGATGTGTATGTGGGGCTGAAATGTTATGTGATGCACATAACAGCCAGTATTTCACTTCCAGTAGGAGTGAGGAGCATGGCTGAGAAATCAGTTACTCTAATTAGAGCTGTGTCTGTGTATTTATGGTAAAAGTGTTGCTGAAGATCACATGGCAAATATCATCAGTGCTGAATCTTTTGTATGATGTTATCATACCTTTTCAAATCCAAATGCAACAGTCACTGCTAGTTAAAGAATTACCCCTTGGGGGCCATGTCTTGAATTTGTCTTGCATTTCCTTGGGGATTTACCTAGCTTGAACCAGGCTTTGCAAGTACATGGGAGTGAAACATCTCTGTGGTCACAAAAGAAAATGATTACATTTGGAAGAACAGTGTGAAATGAGGGAAAAAGGGCAATGAGATGACCACAGTTTCTGTAATGATACCTTTACCCTCCCTTTATATTTTTACTGCAAGAAAGGTAAGATGGAAAATGAAAGTCCAGATTCAAGCCCAAACCAACAGAATAAAGAACCCCATCTCATCTTCAATCTAGGGGAGTAGTCAGCTTTGCAGTGCCTATGCAGCAGTTCAAAATGTGAATTTTGATCCAAAAGCTGCTTAAATAAAGGGATAGGTTGTAATCTCACTCCAAGATGAATAGAAGACCACACTGATCTCAGTTACAGCACATATGTATGCAATAACTACACTGAAGTCCATGGAGTTGCTCTAGATTTACAAGCAATATAACAAGCATCTGAACACAGGACAAAAAGTTCATTGCCCTTTTTAACAAAACTGAACATCTCTAAAAATCTGTGCATAATATTGCCTCAAAACATTTGAAGCTATGTAAAATCTGCAGTGTTGTGTTATTACAGAAAAGACTATCTTGCTTTTAAGTGAACTCATAATACTACGCATGTCTGTCTGTATGAAGAGACTTCATACTTCTGCACTTCTGTATGTAATGGTTAAGGATTTTGTAGCTATATATATAAACTTACAAACTTTGCAAATAAATCTTTATGTAGGCCTAGGAAATGTTGATTTGCCAATTCTTGAGATCTTCTCTGTTCACAGCAGTTATCTTAGTGGAAATTTGTGGTTTAGAGAGACTTTATTTAAAACACTTTTCTTCTGGAAAGGAAGGGTCACTCCAGGAAAAGCGCTATGTTAACAGATCTTTCTACAGTGGCTTTTAGTTTCTTACTGCAACTAAATGTTTCAAAACAGGACATGATGTGTCCTATGTCCAGGTACCATGATACTCATGGAAACAGCATCTGAAGGATAACATTTTTCATGGGGGCATGTGTAATGTGTAAAAGCAGTGAGTCTCTTGCATTTCATAACTCAAATTCTAGAAAGGCCAAAAGTTGTGTTAGTGTTTTGATAAGCACAAGTTATAACAAAATGACTAAAACCAGTGTTGGTCACTTTTTCCTCCATCTTTTTTATGCTTGTCAATATACTGTAACTATGTGTCACAGTCAGATCTACTGAACCGAGTACTTTGTGAGTTCCAAAATAAGGAAAAATGCACCATAAAATTTTTACATATGCTAACTGACTGTAAATGCGATTGAATATGTGGGACTTCCTCCAGCTTTGTTCTTTGGTGGATTGCTATTAGCTTACATTTGAAATCTCTGTTGGCCACACATTTCATGTTGTTCTTCCAAATGTAATCATTTCTTTCTTTTATCTGATCTCCGACAGTCTCTCTGTTTTCATCAATATTTGACAGCAATTCCCAAAGATACAATATAGTCCACTCTAATATCCTTGTGCATATTCTCTTCTCCCTTTGAAATCCAATACCTAAGCAGTGAAATAATTTATTGTGCCTTATTTAGAATTTTATTTTTTGCATGTGTTTTGATACTGTCCCTTTGAAACAAAAGTTATTTGGAAATTTAAACCAACTGTTCACAAAAAATAGTTATGAAATATTGTTCAGAATCTCCCCCCCTTTTCAACGATATGACTTTTATCTTGTTTATTTTTTTATATATTGCTCAAATATTTCTTTTCATATGTTACTACCCAAACCATCATTTTATCAGAATGCACAAAACCCAATTTACACCAGTCACATACATACAAAGTGTAAAAAAATAATCAGCCCTGCACAGACCACTGCCATTCAGAAATCAGTGGAGCTTATAGAATGAAGGACCAAACATAGCACTGAATTTGGCTTACATGGCATTTTCTGGCAACAAGAAAACAACATATGTGAAAAAAAAGAAATGAGTGTTCTGAATAAGCATGAATAACATCATTATCCCTGAGTGCACAAATTTAACAGTGACGATTATAACCTTTCAAACAACCCATATAGAACTGGTGGATTTTCCATGCCAGTATGAAAAATAGGCATTAGTCAAATGCAAGATAACAGTTTCTGTACAATGATAAAACAGTGAGAATATCTGATTGAAATATAAAACAAGCTATTTAGAAATGTATTGATATTTCTTGAATTTAGAATTAAAATGCAGAATTCTTAATCATATTCTATTGTAATGATTGTGAAGAGACACTTACTTTTAAGATAATGTACATTGTAAATTTATTGCATTTGAACTACTAATAACAGACCTATAAGTTTACAGAAGTGGAAATAATGATGAATTGTATCTCTTACTACAATGTAGTAAGAAAATGAGCAAAATCATTGGGTAGAATCTAGGATTGTTAATGATAAAAAAAAA
>VXAL01000061.1:24100-54939 GCA_013399475.1 Chauna torquata
AAAAAAAAATACACTTTCTGGTTGTGAGGAAAGACCAAGAATGAAATAGTGCTAATATGTTAGTCAGCTCAGTCTAAATTTAAATAAAATTAATATACCACCCAGCATATAAAAGAAACCAAAGCACTTTGGTGTAGTCCAGAAATGCAGAAACTATCCCCAGCATGGCTGAATACATTAACTTTTTGCTCAGTGAAAAACAGATACAGCTCTTGGGAATTACTATTAATAAATTTTTTTGTCAAAATAAGTTTTCAAAGAAGAATTTTCCTGTAAAGCAAAATAAGTTTAGACATCAATTNTACAGCCCAATTCCTGTCTACTGAGTTATGAATTTGTATTATTCCTGGGCTTAATGTTAGTCCTGCTTGGAAAAGAATTTCACCCTTAAACTGCAAATAAAAATTGCCTTTAATTTTCAACAGAATATCTGAGGTAAGGATGAAAAATGTCTTGCTGTATTGCAAAAGTGTTAAATTGTGCTTTTTTGCCAGGTTTGTGGCAATTAGATTTTTTCACAGAGCTCCGATCCTAAGTGATTCCTTTGGCCCTGGGCACCTGAACACACGGCTGTTTTGCATTTTGTTTGTGTGCTGGCTGCTTGGGATAGGAAGGATGATTTCAGTTTTCTATAAAGAATCTCATATTTCCCAGGTAACGCATTCAAGCTCCACACTGACTGCAGTTGCAGTTCTTCTCCATGTGCCCTCTCCCTAAACTTGACTAACGCTAAGTGCTCTACTTTGAAGCAGGTTAACCCATTTCATCTGTTCATATGTGGCATAATTTCTGCTCTGTCCTTTTGGGGCCCACTGATCAACAGAACTGGAATCAGATGAAAAGAGCTTTTCCTGGAAGGGAAAAACTACTTCATCTTCAGTTCTTCACATTTGAGGAGAAGTGAGATGGTGCCCATGGAGTTACCCATCATGTGTTTGAGCTGCAAGGGGTCCTGGTAGCTTGAGCTGTGACATTCTCCATGTGTTTTGTTTCAATGAGTGCTGAATATTCACACAGCATTCCCTAAGCTGTGTGACCACTGCCTCAGCGTTTGTCTGGGTTTGTTACCGAGATGCATCTTCTTGTGCTGTGATTCTTTGCAGACAGAGAGGATCAAATATTCTTGGAACAGTTTTTTCCATTCTGGTTATGGAGCACCTCCCTGAAGACTGAGGGAAGATTTTGATTCTAGATATTTGAAGGGTTTCATAAAATTTTAACTTCTGTAATGAAGTCAACAAGGAGCTGTAAAAAAAAAAAAAAAAAGGTTTGGGGGTTGAACAATCAATTCATGTTATCAAGTATCATACAGTCTGACTAAAATTCCTAGTATTAGGACAAAAGGAAGCAGGAATTTGTGGGCAAAATTTAAAAATTTGGTCTGGATATGGTCTAGGAGATATCTGCCTTCCCACCACTTACACCACACAGTTTCTGGGGTAAAGGGAAGGGGTGAGAAGGACTGGTCTATTTGTACTCTCTGTTCTTTCCACTCTTCTTTGATTCCCTTTTTCTTGGGTTCCTCTTTTATCTGATGGACACAGTATTGGTCCTCTTAAACATTGCAGAGTTTGGGACAGTCCATGTTTGCATTTGAACCATTATTCATGAAAGCCACTGTTTCTTTAAGAATTCCATATTTTCTTTCTCCCAGAGCTAAGATATCATGTGCATTCATAATTTCTAGTCTATTTTTATTCACAGCAGCCTGAAGTGACAGAAATGAGATACAGTTTGTTGACTAATCTGTGTTCAGATACTTGATGAACATTGACATCAAAGTAGGGTGAGCCATCACTGTTTGACCATACCAAAGCAGCAGATCAGATTTTATAGGACTCTGAAAGTTGGCTTTCAATTTTTCTACCAGAAGTTTCCAGGACTTGAGCTCCAGTGCTATTTCCTTTGCACACTTAGATCAGCACCGCAAAGATAAAGCTTCATTATAGTGTGAACTATGGCATCTCGTAATACCACCCCAAACATCAGAAGTGCTCAGCTTTTCCAGCTGAAGAGCAAGTAAATTATTACCTCCTAAAATGTAAAAGCATACCGTTCACTTTAAATATATCATTATGTTTAAGCATACAAATGAACATAGTGCTTTTCCTACATTTTTCGTTTAGGGAGATAATGGAATAAAAAATGAAATGTGTGCAGTAGATATCAGGTTGTGAATGTTACTTACCACTCTGTGAAATAGGGAAAGGCACTCATGCTACAGTTAATACTCTCAGTGAAATAAAATAGGAGAAAACATTTGGGATTAAGGTTGGGCAGACGTATTCAGAATTTTGCAAAGAATGAAAGGAATACGTATAATTCCCAGCTCCATGAGTCTCAAGATGATGTAAATTAACAAATTTTGGAGACTGAGTGTATGGAAACAGGGATAATGGAAAATAAAGTGCTAAATGGGAGAAAGAAATGAATGCTGGAGTGAGACTGGCAGTACTTGTAGAAACAAAAGTATGGGTCATGAAAAGAAAAAAATAAAGAGTCTTCTAAGAAAGCATGTGTTGCAATGTTTATTCACTTGTCCTTGCTGGCTGATTCAGAATGAAGAAATAAAAAAGTGATTGAAAATGAAAGAATAAACATTCCAAATGTGAAAGCACATTTTGAGCACCTTGGAGTAAATTCTCGTTTGAGATTCAGGTTTGTTCATCCTGTATCTGAATGGGCTTGCCCACCCTTAATTTGCATCATGTTACTGCTTGTGTCCAGTGGAAATTCAGATCTGAATTATATATTGCATAACCCAATTGCCATAAACAAAGCCTGGAAAAAATGTAAAATCTCAAAAAAAAAAACAAAACAAAACAGGTTTACATCAAATCAGGATTTGAATGTTAACTATACCATATTCAAGAAATTACCATTAGTATGGCATAGTTTGGGCTGGTGTTTGATATGCACATTCAGTTAGTGATGCATTTCCTCCTGGAATGGAAGGCTTCTATAGCACTAAATAGATTTGAGACTTTGAGCTTATATTTTGTATTTTTTATAATGAATTCACCACACAGCAAGTTTCAAAGCTAACAATAAGATCAAAAACTTCAAAAACATGTTCTTTTGTTATTTTTTAAGCTCAAACTCAGCCTTGAAACTATTTATGACATCTTTTTGGAAGTGAAATGTTGCATGTCTCTATAAAAGTATTGAATTTTTTTTATTTTAATTCCAAAAGATAGAAGAGGACCGTATGTGAGGAGATACAAACACACAAAGAAAAGTTGTTCGAAAGATACTAAAAAAAATTCTTTGAGCATGATGATGATGTCAAGCAGCAGAGCACTCTCAGTATGCTTTTTTTCTATTTTGTTTACATAAAAATAAGTAAAAAACACAAAGTATTCTTTAATTTAGCAAGTTTAGTTTTGCATGTTCTTCTGTATATATATATGAATTTGTAAGACTATAACCCTTCGCTTTCCTGGCTTATGCCAGTTAAAGTGAAATGCATTCAGTTTCACACTATGTTGTGAACAAAATATTTGTCATGTGGAGGTTTGCTGTGCTATAGGTTGAAACTTTCTTGTGGAGGCTCACAGAAAGCCCAAGAAAAAGTCATGTCGTGAAGTCCTCCTAGACCTCTCATTTTTGCTCTACATTGGGATATAGAGTCATGCTAAAAATCTGTTCCTAAGGACTATCAGAAATCTTCAGTAGCTAAGAAAATTTTTCATTCAGTAAAACCAAAATTTTGGTTCTATTTTTTTTCCCTATGTACTATAATAAAGAGAACCATAACTATTTCCAGCTCCATGTAGACTTGACAAATGCTTAAAATACATAAAATTGAGAGAGGAAAATTTTTAAACAGTTGAAGTATTTCTTTTTTAATTAGAGAAATGCATAGGACTGCTGCAGGCACATCATGACAAGTAAAGAGATTAAAAAGAACGAGAATATGGGCATCTGCAGAAAACTTCCATAGAAGAAGAATAAGTCTTATGGAGAAGATTTTCATTCAGCATTAGATACTTACAAAGAACTGGGTCTCTGCCAAAGCAGCTTACATATGTTTCCCAGACCTTGCAAAAGGCACACTCTTACCCTACATCAGTTTCTTGGGAAATAAAGCATTCAAGATCTGCTTCTACAGATTATCAGTGCTCTCTGACTGAGGTGTTGAAGATAAATGTGTTCAAGTCACTGGAAATGCCTCAAAAACCTTTATATGGTTCAACACAAACCTGAGCCTAGATAGCTAGTGTAAACCGGCATAGCTCCACGGGTTTTATGGATATCAGTGGGGTACTGCTGATTTACACTACCTGAGCATTTGGCCTCTTGTTCTCTACTGAGTAAACTTGTTGGACATAGTCTTTGACAAAAACTAGCAGTGAGCACCACAATCTAAGCAGTTAGGGAGATGATGGAATAAAACCATCCTAATATGTTAAACTTCTCAGTGTATTGAACCAACTCATTGTGAAGGCAAGTCAAATATCATGCTCATCTTTTACCCAAGCTCAGCAAAATGTGAGAGAGTGAGTCAAAGCAAAATCTAGCACAGCCAGGTCTGCTCCAGCACAGTCTTTACTTACGGGATCTCACAAATAACAGGACAAAAGCATATACAGTTACTGGTCCTTGAAACACGATGTGTTTCCTTTAAATGGATTGAGAAATTAAACATTTAATTTATCTGTCTAACATATAAAGTGGAGCTTCCTGACCTGTCCATTGCAAAGTACCTGTCTTGCACACATCATCCATCTTACTGTGAACGAACTGACTCCAGTTTCTGAGCAACTTGGACAACCGACTTAAACATTTTGTGGAGTGGAATCTTGGCTTTTTATCCACAACGAGAACAGGCATTGCTAGAAACCAAGGTATTAGCAAAATTTCCATCATACAGCCCTCAGGCAGAGCTCACTACCTCCTTAAACAGATGAGGGCACATGTATGCAGCACTGAGGAGTGAGGTATAGAGACTCACAAACTGGTACTTACGAAGAAACAAGGGTCACCAGCCCTGGAAGCATGGTGTGCAAGCACTGCTGTCCCAACCTGAGAATCTAAGCAAGTGTCTCTACTTGGCCACACACTGCATGACAACTTGACCCAACATAGCTCACAACTATGCATGGTTTTGTCTGGTGTGGTGTGGACAACAGTGCTGGGTGCATAAGAGTGATTTCCACAACTCCAGCTTAATAAGACAATAAGAAATGCACCTCAGCTCCTTATTCCAATGAAAAATCACAACAGATTTTTGCCCAGCTCTCCAAAATCCTATGAGGAGCAGTTCAGCAACAGCCTGGTCCCACCTATCACAGGCTGGGATGATGTAAGAGCACATTCGTATCAAGCAGGTCTGGGTCCTGGGAAAGGAAAGCAGAAAGAGAAGTGGAAAAGTAAATGTCTGAACTGTAAGACTCCTCAACATGTTGCTCAGCTTTTGTCCTGCATGATCAGGGCTATAACAATGCTTCAGAAAACCAGGAACTGGAGTGATTTTTTTTCAAAGGAAATAGCACAGGACATTTTAGAGAGACACAACCTTTCCTAGCTGCTCACAGAGGAAATGATTCCTAAATGATTCCCTTATCTTAAAATTAAATAGGTGACGATGGGAGAGAAACAGAACAGCTGTTTAGAAGCTGTCTTGAAAGAAAACAGAGAGGATTGTGTTCTTCGATGTGGTCCTGCTGCTTTAAAAAATTTTATAGGCAATTAAAAAGTGAAGTAATGATAATAGTCTGACAAAATCCTTCCTTATCTTTGCTCCCTGACTTTACCTATCATTGCAGGAAAACCAGTTCACAGCTTGACTGTATCTTTGGTTGCAGCATATGAATCACTATTCTCCAAAGAGGTATTATTTACTTAATAGTGATTAACAGGGATAAGAAGGGTCAGGGTGTTCCACTTTGTGCTGTTAAATGAACTAACTTGATGATAGGCATAATGCAATTGGTCTGGGAGAGCTGTACTATGCGCCAAAATGATTCTATGTATTATCAGATCTTACCTACCCTTATTTAAACTAAACAAAATTGTCAGCTACTCAGTTACATTTTCCATATGGTGCAGTATCTTCTGAGCAGCAACTTGAATCAATCCTCGTGAAGTAATATTTTGAGTTATTTTCCTGCTATTTACATTTCTTTCAACAGTAAATGTTGAGAGCAATAATAAAAAACTGAAGAGACTGTGTGCTTTAATTAGTCTGCTCATGTAACTATTGTTATTATTAATAGAAGGCTCATGTGATATCCAGTGGAGAAAAAAAAAAAACAACACCTTTGAAAGTCCATTTCATTTTAAGAAGGCAAACAAATTACATCATTTCATTTGGAAAGAAGAAAATGAATGGACCCGATTCTCCACTCACCCATGTCATTTTTCTACCAGAGTAACATAGCTGGTGTTAGTAGAACTTTCCCTAATTTACACTACAATGAAGAACAGAACAGGGGAACAGACACAGGGTGTGTATTTATGCAAGTCTTTCAACATCAGTTCTGAACTGGGAGGGTGATCAGAGTTTGGAAGCCAACTCTGGAAGCCTTTCTAAAGACATGCAGTGTGAATGCATTTGCTCAGCTCATGTAGGGTGGCTATTTGCTGGAAGAAAGACAAGAGAGAAAGAAATAGAAGAAGGGTGAAAAAAAGTTTAGATCTGGAAGGAATGGGATGTGAAACATGTGTCACAAGATGACACAGTGGGGTGATAGACTGGATGAACAATGAAGAAAGGAGCATAGGAAATAATGAGTTGGGGGCCCACATTTTTGGTTGGCGGGAGCTTACCCTTTATTCTCTTCCTTCCAGCTTCCTTCCCAAACTCTGCAGGACAATATCCTGATTTCAGTACAACTCCTCAAAAACCTGGAAGCATCACTGGAAAACCAGATCATTTTATCCTCTCACATGGGAACTGGCTGAAATAAAATGTACAGCAAGCCATTCTCCAATGACTTGTGATGTGAGAACAGGGAGTATGGGGAATGGGCAGTAGTGATGGATTCATTCCTTGGCAGATCTTCTTGGCCATTTCCTTCCACACTCTACAACCCCAGGGAATTTGACAGCTCAGCTACTCCAAGCCTCTGGAAATTTTGTTGGAGCAGAAAAAGTTACGCCAATTTCTGTTCTTTGCTACACCAAAAACTGTATATGTTTTCATGTACAGCTAGTTTTGATCCAGAGAGTCGTCTTCTTTTAAATTATCTCCTCAAAATATTTTTATTCTACTCAGTGATTTTAAAGATGTTGCATGCTAATTCCACAATGATTCCCACTCATGAAGTTTTTTAATACATTTTCCTCTTTATCCGTATTTTAATGTCAGAAGCTCCGCATTTCTGCAGGTTACTTCTGATGCAGGCAGATGTCTGCCAGGTCACTGAGGAAATCCCGCTCATTAGGTTTGATTGTCCATAGTGTGAGAACTCCTGCTCAGAAGCACCTCTACAGACTATTTCCCTGTCTGTCCAAAGGACAGGGACTCTACTTCCTGACCCCACTCAGTTAATCATGTTATCACTTAGGCCAGAAATGTTAATGCTCTTTGAAGAGATCATTTCCTTAAACTGGGAAGAGTTTCTCTTGTGCAATTAACAGTACAGGAAACAGTTTTACATTGATATGGTTATTTATTATTTCCTATTAGTGAGCAACATATCCTGTGATAACTTTCATAATTAGTAGGTCAAGTGTAAATGTTGTCAGAATGCACGTCATAGCCTTCTGTTTTGGATGGAACTGCTAAATACAGAAATAGTTTGAAGTCGAAAGTCCTTGCCTCCAAAACACCTTTTGTACTTTATTTGGCTGTGCTTTAACAGTCTTATTTAAGTATAAAATAATAGCAGAGATGTATTTATCTTCTGTTTCTGTTACAGTTCTCCTAGCTGGGATATATAGCGATGGAAATAGCCCTATGTCACTTTTCATTATCCAAGGGATAGGCACAACGAAAGCGGCCAGGGGCACATAATCCTTCAAATACAAGACTAATTGCTACCCGTATTACGCTAATACTGGTTTATATTTAAATATCTATACTAATTAATCCTTTAGGTCAACTGAGGACAGGATTTGTGACAAAGCATAGTTGGACACTTCGGACTCCCTGCAGCACAGCACTTCTTAGAGTAGAAAGAAATTGAGGTATGGGTTCTGTTTAAAAGTGATAAAAGAGAAAAGAATAGATTATTTTCCTGGAATTTTCAGGCACTTCTTTTTATTTTGGAAAGTTGTAATTAAAGTTGCACACATAAGATATTTGTGGTCAATGAATTCAGCACTCTATCTTCAGAGCAAATCTCTGGATTCTAGTTCTATACAAGGAGAATGGAGTACAGTTTCTTGGAAGCACTTTTAAAAATAGCTCTATTTTCTCAATATTCTCTGCTGAAAAGCCTTCATTTTTCAACCAGCTCTAATTCTGCTCAGTTTTGTGGAGGGGTACTCCCCGTGTTTGGATTCATTTCACCTCGGGATTGGATGTGTGTCCGTTTTGGTTGGTCCTGTTCACACGGGGTAAAACAGCCTGGGTCTCCAGACAGTGCTGTGGGGCCAAATCATGGATTGACTGAGTCCACCTCCTGCATGCACACACAGATATTTAACGCTTTTTATAGACCTATTCTGCCAGCCTTTATTCATTTTTGTTAATTTTCTCTGAAATTTTTGAACACAATAATGTCAAGAGCTGACTGTAGTATTCTAGGTATTATGCCTTTGTTGGTACTTTGCCATTTAAAGAAAGAAAGTTTCCTTTTTTTTTTGGCCTGTGACATGAATTGTCTGTAAATGCATCCCACATTTGCATGAGGCTTTTTGCCATTTTAGCAGATGGAAAGTTCATATCTAATTTAATGTCCATTAGGTCTCTCTCAGTACCATTTTTTCCCAAGTATCTCCCTCCCATGAAATTAGTATTAACTCACCCTCCACCAACACACACAGCACCACCATACAATTATCCAGCCCTTCCTCCACTTAAATCTCATAGGGCATGTCTTTAAAGACACTCAAACAAAACCTGGAATTCAATATGTGAAACCCAAATGTACACATTTAGTGCTGTACTCTCCTGATGCTCATTCTGGATCGGCTGACAGCTGGTGAGTGGAGGCTGTGCTGGAACCGGCGACAGGTAAACAAGAGATTTGCTGCAGTCCTTGACTTTGTACTGGCAAAGGACCATGCCAGGACTGACACCAGCATTTCTCAGAGTGAGGAGCAATGATTCCACTCCTTGCAGAGGCTAATGATGACAGCAAGTGCATGCAGGGCATGCAACAAGAAATGTGTAATGCTGCTCCTAGCTTTCCTGCTCTGGCTAAGGTAGAAGTGGATTTTTTCCACTTCCTTGCATAGCGCAACTGCTCCATTAAATCAATAATCTGACCCTTAGTGTTGTGGATGACAGAGGAGGCCTTTGAAACTTGACTGAACAAATGATTTCAGCACATGGTGAACTCTCGGCACACAAGGACTACTTTCTCCATCAGTGAAATCATTATTTAGCCCCCCCCTTACATCCTGCTCAATTGGAGGCGGGTGCACACTCTGCCAGCAGGAGCTTGCTGGGGACTGGCTTGCTTTGTGCAGATGCAATTTTAATTCCGTCCTGCCCCCTGCCTTCGTTAGGCTGTTGTTTCTCTGGCAGGGGCTGAGAGCTTCCAGAGAATGCCCAGGGCTGATGCACCTCACTGCTCCCATGACAGTGGGGAAAGCACTCGCCATGGAGTGAGGTTTTGAACACAGACTAGAAGAGAAAACTTGCTTTGTACAAGTCATAGTAGAAAAGGAAGGGAAAAAATTCATGTTGGTCAGGTACCAGAGGGGAGAACAATCCTGATGTATAAGACTCCTTTTTCTTTTGCTCAGCTGTAAGCCACAATCAAACAAGAGAGATATTTACAGGGGACTGCATGGAGGATGAATAATAAAGAAGAAAAGACTTATTTTTAAGATTTAGAAATAAATAGATTTAGAAATCCATGTAGGGCCACATCAATTACCAGGATGTTGTTTAATTGGCCAGCTTCCAAGAAAATTCTACATTCTGCTACCACGGTATTACTGAAACATGTATTTTCTTTAGGACCCAATCCTGAAAGATTTAAACCAGCAACCAAAGCTAACATCCCACCTTAGAGGGGCCTAATGGCAAACCTCAGTGAAAAAAAATCTCCAAAACCGTGTCTATGGGGAAGAAAGCCAGAGCACAGGTGCTGCACCCTGAACCGAGGGGCTCTCCCTGCCTTGTTTTTTACTCTGCAGGTGAAAAACAAGGTCTACTTCAAGATGCCTAACTGCATTACTGGGGCGCAAGTTGTGCAGTTCAGAATTTCAGACCTGGGGTTTAAATGTTGAATTGTTGTATTAAATAATCGTCATTGAATTCATCCCCTTAATTCATCATTAGGGAAGGCCTTGATTTACCATTGCTGGGTCATACATGCTGTAAGAACTCACAGTTAACAGAAGAATGGGGACTCTGATGAGTGATGAGGGTTACTTGCGCATTTCTAATCCTGTCTGGATATAAACTTCCGCATCCAGGGACTGTTTGGATCCAGGGTTTTTCTCCTGGCCCATCTCTCTCTCTCTCTTTTTTTTTTTCCTCCAAATGACTGTTGTTTTTTGAAATATGACACTGTGCAAATAAAAGCAAAGCCATACTTGAATGTCAAGAAATGCATGGAGAACATCAGTAATGTAGAGAATATATACTAAGGGAATAAGCTTCAGCAGGAATGCTAATTTAGTTATACTTTTTAAAGCTGACTGCAAACAGCTGGGTAGCATTAACCATATTAGGGAAACAAGAAAGGTGGAGCAAAATTTAGGGGACTAAGGTATGACAGTGCCAAATGTATGGAAAAGATTTGGTATATGTGAAATGTACTGCTCTTGGACCCACACTATGTAATAACAGTGATCTGTTGTGCAGATATCTCTGGGACTTCCCAGCACACTAAAGATTTGTAGAACGATGTCTGTGGCTTGTGGCAGGCCACACTCTTGATAACATAGCAGTAAAACAGAAATACAAGTTAAAATAGGACGTGCTGTGCACTTTTATAAAGGCTCTGGTCCCACCAGAGAGGAGATCCTGACAGTCCTTACATTCCCCTTTCACACACATGCTCTGCAGCTACTCAAATAGTCTGTGAAGCCAAAGAACAGAGATTAGGTTTAAGCTACATCTGCTCCAGCTGCATAGCACTTACTTCACACTTTACATTTTCCAAGAGCTGTGCAAACGTTCACTAATTAGGCTGAACCTTAGCAACATCATTGTCGCAATGGTAAGAGCTTTTATCTTTGCTTTTTATGAATAGATGGAGGCAAACAGAGCTCCAAGAGTAGACTGCAAAACCATCCGTGTGTAGACCCACATCCAAGCTGCTTCCATAGTTCAAGCACGAGTTTCGTGGATTGCGATGTTAAGCAGAAGTGCTTTGTTGGGAGCTGGTTACTACTGTGAGTAAGATGTTCAAAATATGGCCCTCTGTGACTTGCCCAAGACCACACAGTGAGTTGGAAACAGAGATGGGATTTCACTTCCTCTAACTCTGATTTTCTCACAGTTGTGATTTCATTGCAAAACTTTTGTGCTGCTTTCATATTTTTCATGTTGCTCAATGTCTTTATACCTTATGGTAGATTTATTTTTAACCTTCTAATTAAAGATGGGCTTGAAATGGAACAGAAGGCATGCTGCTTCTCGAATCTCTGGGGACACTGAGGTATGTGCAGATTTTCACCAGCTGGTCATTTATCTACTTGTGAAAGTGGAAAACGGTTGGTGCAACAACCTGCTAAAGGTGACTGAAGCAACTTTTCTTTGGAGCTAGACAATTAATAGCCGTTCATCTGCTGGCATCGATTCATTTATGTTCCCAAGTTTATTCTTATTGTGTTTTGTATTCTTCATGCATCTCTTTGCAAAAAACAACATTTTGGGAAACAACTCATGAGGAAAAAACTGATTCTGCACAGAGTTGCACGATTTCTTACATGGTTTTACCTGAGTTCCCCAAGAAATGGTGTATACAACTCACCAAGAACTTTGCATGTTTAAGCATGCAATCAGACAAAGTAATGCACACAAAGTGCTGCTGGTCCCTTTCCCCCTGTCAGAAGTTGCCGTCCTGTCAGATTAAATAATTATTCAGGAATTTCTTTTGTCTCTGGCCTGGTCCTATACTTTTCAGTTAAAAAAATGCCAAACTATGGTAAGTTTCACATTATTCTTTGAAGCAGACTCATTTCACAGACCAGAGCTAGAGAAGGAATGGAGGTAGGGCTAGCCGGGCAGATCTCTGAGCTGGAGAGGGCTTCCTTCAGCAGCCATGGTGGTGAGTAGGAGGCTGGAAATGGCACTTGCTGTAGCTGGGTCAACAGTAGTGGTCTTAGGTGGGCCACACATGCCTGAATTACATCGCCGAGTGTAAAATTCATGTTAAAGTTTGGTATGGAATTTACTTTTTGAGAACAGTTGAAAACTCAGTCTCTATAATTAGTTTTTAGCAAGTATTTCTGTTTATAAAGTTCATTCACTAGCATGTTTATGGAAAGTGAGCCCAGAAGGGAAGGAATGCAGTAAAAGTACATTCATTTGAAAATTCAAATAAAAATATTTGCTTTGAATCAGACACTTTTTTTTTTTTTTATTCCTTCTGTGCTCTTTGTCCAGTCTGTTAGTACTTTGTTGTCCAGCAAAGCAGAGCCACTGTCCTGAGCTTTTCTCTTCTCCTCACCACATAGCATGTGTGAGTGAAGACTTGTGCCTGTTGTGTGGGGGTGCTGTTGGTCTTGTTTGTAAGCATGGGAAATCACTGTTATTAAAATAACAACAACAACCCCTCCACCCCCTGAAAATCACCCTCCATTTTGGGAAGCCAGATGGCAAGAACAGCTGGGAGCTATTGCTGGTGCACTGACAGTATTGATAACACTGAATTAAAAAAAATTAATCAAGCTTTTCACAAGACTGGCTTAGAATAATGAGATTTTTAAGCTTTTCATTTGTCTTCTGGATTTTGAGATGGGCTCAGTAAATAGCAATCAGTTTACAGGATTAACTTTTTGTTTTCCTTTAAAGTTTCTGTTCACCGCTGCCAGCCGCTTTTTCCCACATCCTGCCCCTCAGGCAGAGCTCAGGCACGCAACCATCCCTGTTGGCACAAGGGAGGAGGCAGAAGAAGGGTGTGGAAAGAAATGGCTCAGGGAAGGGAGAAACGTAAACTACTTGAAGCTGCAAGAAAGCAGCTAGGGATGCAGATCAGCAGAAAAGTGATAGTGAAAATCACTATTGTTCCTTTCCCAGTTCGTTACACATCTGCTAACACTAATCAGATATTGAATCCTGTGAGCACTCACTTCAGATGTTTATACACATGGGGCTTGATGGTAATGTACTTGGATCACTGTTATGTAGGATCTTCCAGGAGGGCATGGTGGGATAAAGGAGCCCCAAAATGCCTGTAGGTGACCTCTCTTAGAGAAAAGAATGAAGGCACTTTAATTCTGCTGCCCTAATGTTCATTGTCTGGATCAAAAAGTGCTTTAATCACATCATATGTTGAAAGCTGCAAAACTGCAAATGCAAAGTCATTCCTCTGACTTAAGTGTAAGTCATTCCTCTGGCTCAGCGTGAAGCTAGACTCCATGCCGTAAGAGTTAACTTTGTTATCTCTATTAATTACTTCTATTTGCTTACTTCCATTTAAATGCATCAAGCCTATCTTACTTCTTATCTCTATTAGCTGTAGAGCGAGATGGGTGAAATCCCTTCACAAATTATATTAGAAACAAATGTTTTCCACCAGCTTTGATCATTTTATATTGGCAAGTTCTTTGTTTTCATCCTTTTAGGCAAGTAAGATCACTGTGTAAAGAGAAGGACATGAACCAGAGCTGCTGATCTGAACACATCCTTTTTTGGAGGAGTTTGGATCCAGAAATTAGTATCTAAGAAAAAATAAATACACCAGGAGGCAAAACCACTCTTTGATTTGAGCCTGCTTCAAATTCTGCAGAGATTGAGATGTGTAGGTGAACACGGGTCACCTGTTTTCTCTTTGAATGTTTTTATGAAATGAATTTAATGGATTTGGCTTACCTCTGCCAGATAGGCGGACCTGCAAACTACCCAGGAGGCAATGTGGGAAAACTGAGCTGTCAGGGTCCTTGCCATCTCTAGAGATGTCTGAATCCAGTACCTTTCACAAACACTAGAATCATGCAATTAAAAATTTTAAAAAGTCAGTCAATCAAATTCTTTTCCACATTCGTGTGTCTTTAGCTGTGTGTGGTAGGAAAAGGATCCAAAGAGTTTTCTCTCATATGTTTGCTTCCATGGCAATGAACCGAACTGTTCCCCAGAGTCTTCACTTTGGGGTTTCATGGTACTGAAAATTCAGTGGGCTTTATTTTGGCCTTGCCTTCTCTTGTGTTGTAAAGTGTGCAACAGTCACTGTTCAAAGACATTTAAAGTTCTCCTTTTTTAATGTAGGAACTGGTGAAAAAACATAACTTCTGGTGGAAATAGTTTTAAACTCAAATTTTCTTCAGTCAGCTCCTTGTTCATTTACTAGCTTGCCTTCAGAAATGAAGCTGCTTCAGAAGATGTTGGTTGATTTGTGAATTGTTTGTTGTTTGTATCCTTTTTAAAAACAAATAAACAAAACAACCTGTTCTCACATGGGTATCAAGAAGAACGAAAACATTTGCCTGTAAGTTCCTCTTCTTTCTCTTATCCAAAAACACCTCAATGTCTGAGTATTTATCTTAGCAGCTTTGAATTACACATTTTAGGTTTTTTATGATTTTATACTTTATATTATGTTTATATTATCTTTTATACTGTGTTTTTTGTAAGGATTTTAAAATGCCTTACAAAATCTGCTTTGCATCATCCAACCTGTCCTTTAGACTGGGAAACAGAGACAGCATTTTTTAACATGGAGTTAATTTCTAGGAGAATCAAGGACTGCAAGCTTAGAAGTCTCTAACCAGACAAAGCCAGCTGCTTTTTTATGTGCCTTCTGTAATTGTCACAAGCCCACAATCATACTGTTACAGGTTTATGGCCACCAATGGTTCTTACTTTTAGTACTCTGTGAGGGCTCAGCATCTCACAGGGACAGCAAAAAGCTTCATTCCTTGAGTTTCTCTATCAGAAGTGACAGCTTATATTTCTCTCTGATGATGGCAATACTGATGACGGATTTTTATGCTCTTGTCTGTCTTGATTTTAACCAGCAATAAACAGGAAGGAGAATGTCCACTGATACAGATGTAGTCTCTTCATGGATGAGACATCAGCTACTTATGTTCCCCTAGTGTGCCTTCCTTCAGAACACTCTCCAAAAGCATATATGTAATCATATCTTATGTTTCACAGTCTAATGGCATACATGCTTTGATTACTTCATTAAAAAAAAAAATAATAAAAATGTCCGATTTTTCAATGGTTGCATCAGAAAGGTTTTCTTCAGTTGGATCACTTTTGGGTTCCATCCTTTGATTTCAGCTTCAAGTTTCAACTCCAAATGAACCCCAAATAACAAAAATCTCTGAGTCCCACCTGGTTTCAATACAAAATCATGTCTTGTGTTCATTTCAAAATAGGTCTACTTTGGTTCAAAAGATTCATGAACCTTGGCAAACTTTTCAATGAGCATGATTTAAGTTTCTGTGTTTGTACTGTGTGGTTTTATTGTGAATGTTTGTCATGGTCTTAGTTAGGAACATACTATGGATCCACTATAATATCAGCTACATGATATCTTGCCTGTATTTGATAGTTGATGCTGATGTTTTGATACATATCTACAAATATTCTTATATGCATAGCTGAGAACTTGGTTAACCTAAAAGATTGCCTTTCCTGAGATCAATTAAGAATTTTGTCTCACTTGTAAAATAAACACATTCAGAATTACAGATAGTGAAAAAGAAGTCTCAGGGAAAGGAGCCTAAGAAGTTGGAAGATCCTCAGAGGAACTACATTAAAGAAACAAGCATAAACTCTCTAAATATTGAAGGAGGGCTAGTAATTTCAGTAAAAGACAAATTTGGTTAGATTATGAGTTTTTCAGAGCCTCAAAAACAAGAAAGAAGGGCACAGAAACCTTTCACCCCTTCTCTTTGTCTCCTAAATTTCTAGGAATGAGGTGGCATGGCGGGGGGATACACAGAGGTAAATAATATTTTTCAAGTTTTAAAGTTGGAAAGATAGAGCTCACCCAGCTTCTCAGTGCATAATCTTGAATATCAGGCAGGAGTTGGACACATTTTTGTTCATCCCACAGAGGAATGTGTTTTTATTATATATTACTGCATCACTGCATCAGGACCTATGTCCTGAAATTTAGACTCTGATCCAAATTTCCTCCAAATTTGCAGAGGCTTTATATTCTACTTCATGATTAATATTATTAGGAAGGGTGCACTGCTAATGATTTGCATTGCCATATTCCTAAATTGAACCAGAGCTCAAAATAAAGAAGCATAGGATTGCTTTCGTATTTTTATACTTTCATTCTTTGATACTGCATTTCCTTCCAGTCGAAGTTCTGCCATTAGATACTGCTTCAGTGAGAAAGTATGAGAAATAAAATCAGTGAAATAAATCTATCTTCATCACATTTCTCTCTGCCATTCACAGATGCCAACTTAATACAATAGCTCTTTGAGATGATGGACCCGTGTGTGGCAGCAGCTCCGATGACCTGAACTCTACGGTGTACAATCAGCAGAGACTCCATAGCAACCGCAGAAAAAATCTGGTAAAAGCTATAGCTTGGTGCTAAGGTATACTTTCAAAAGTACCCCTTTATTTATATAAACATGTGTGCACATTCCTTGAGATAGCTTGAAAACAGGAGACTTTGAGATTTCACTTAACAGCAGGTCAGTCATTACTTAGTGTGGAGATGGCTTTACATCATTGGCTGTATCACACACAAGTTGAAGGACAGTGTGTTACAGGACTCATCTAAATAGCTTAGCTGAAATCACCTCCTCCTGATTCAACTGGAGGTGGTGTTCCTCTCTGCTGACTCTGATTATTCCTTATGGTTGCTGGCTCTTTTTCAGTTAGAGCGATTTGAAAATTTTCAAATTTATACTTTTCGCATTAGAAAATGGGTTAGATTAGAAAATTTGTCAGAAGGAAATCTGGAGGTGGAGGAGGAGTTCCTTAAAAAAGGAACCTTTATCAATAGCTCCCCTTAAGCAATTTCCAAACAAAAGCTTTAAACTCTGTTTTGGAAATTCCATGGGGGCTTGTGGGTCTTATACTAAAAGGCTGTTAGAGTAAAAAGGCATTTCACATGATCACAGACCTCCGATGAAAAATAAAAGGGAAAGCTCTCTGAATCAAAACCTGTGTGATCTGGAACACTTCTGGGATATGACGAAACCAACGAGAAAGTGCATCATATCAACAGTTCTGCTGATCCGATTATTTTCATATTAATTCATCTAAATCCCACAGCACCCCCCCCAAAAAAAAACCAACAAAAACAAAACAAAGCAACAACAAAAAAAAACAGAAACTTTACAGAAAACTTGTTATTACTTAGCTAAATCATGGAGTAAAAATTTTAATACCCATTGCATAATTTATCTGCTATTCTTAAGAATGAACTCAGGGCCACCTTGCAGTTTTGAAACTGAAAAGTTTGGATGCATGCTTTGCAGGATAATATTTGAAAATCCTAAGGGTATAATCATAAAAATGTTCCAGAGAAAGCCATAGGAGCTCCAAAGCCATAGGTGCCACTCCCTTGGCCAAAGAGCTCGGAAGCTCAAAAGGGAGCAGACCACCCTATTTTCTGGAAACCCATTTACTGGTGCAAGTCACAGGAGACAAAAAGAGTGCCTGGAAAAATGTAGACCTAGCACTATTTTCTGTCATCTATAAGTTGGTTTTGTTGGGAATTTGCTTGGCCGAACCAGCAAGACTACAGGACTTTTTCCTTCCAAGAAAAAAATCCAGAGGAAAAGATGGTAGGTTTAAATAGGATTGGATTAGCAGTGCAAATCTGTATTTTCACCAGTGTAAATGAAAGGAAAATGTAGCCTGATACTTTATTAGTTTTCCATTTTATTCCAAGCTGCCTAATATTTTCTGTTCAAAAGTAGCTTCAAGCCAGTAAAGATTCATTAAAACACTTTAATGGCAGTTTAAGAGTACTTTATGAACTAAATTATTATTTATTATTAATCATGTGTTGGTGAACTAGGAATTTAAGAGGTCAAATACAATTGGCTTTTCATGGCTGTTTCTCACTAAAAACAACCATCTTCTAAGCAGACTCGATTCGTAATGAAAATTAATTTTCAGGGTGAGCTGTTATCAGTTTGGGAACATTTGACTCCTCCATTTTTCAAAGCTGAGGAGGGAATGTGGAGGGAATTCTGACTAACAGGCATAATTCTTTATTGTCTTCCTCTGTGATGTACATTTGCACTCCCTAGGATAAGTAGTATCACATTTGTCATCAGTACACAAAACAGACAAACCTTTTTTTCCCTTCCTTTACGTGAGTGGGGTCCCACCAGTTCCTACTAGCTCAGGATCTAACCCAGGGCTGGCAGCATTTGTCACAGCTGTGCTTTGCACTTCTGCTATTCATGGCATCCGGGGATCTCAAAGCATTTTATGTATGCTCAGGATTAATTGCACTTAGAGCATTCCCAGGAAGTAAAAAATCACCCTTTCTGATTTGGAGATGGAAGACTGCATATCAGAGAAGTCTGAAGGTTAGGCTCATCAAACAGTTACAGCAAACTCAGAAATCCAGTGATGTATATCTTCTGCTCTCCTGCCTCCCACCTGAGCTTTTAGTCTTCAAAAATGCCTATGTGGCCTCCTTTCCTGTCCTCTGCACTAAATTACTGTCTTTATTGGCTATAAGATGCCAGAATGGATTTCCTCATGTAATTGTGGATTTATATCTTTCAGCATGGCCTACTTTTCTTTACATCTTGGCTCTCTCTCCTTATCTCTTTATCAGAGCAGTTTCTGAGCTAACACTTCCATAAATTCACAGTTTGGTGCACCAGAGTCCTTCTAAAAGAAAATATGTATGTAGAGATAAAATACCAAAGGTGAACATCTCAAAGACAGCAAAGAAATGTAATGAAATAGATGACATCTCTTTTAGAAACATTTTTTAGAAGGCTTTGAAAGTTTCCGGAACCTTTATTTCTTAGCAAATTCATTCTGTCTTCATGTTTGTTAACATATTTTTTTTAGAGCAGCATCAAAAGCCAGAGGTGCTACAGATTGTTGGTGAGCTCATTTTCACAAGTGCAGATGGAAGGCAGGATCTAACCCTTTATTTCAGGTTAGCCAAGCATTCACATCTCTGGACACAGAGCTCTGTGCTGGACCGAGCAAGGAGCATGTGTGCGTTCAGCTGCTAGTCAACACGGTGCACAATTTCCAGTGACACCTGTGAGATGCACTCAGTTATTGGGCTGGTATGCCATTCCATAAAGCGGATTTAGCAGTGAAGGTACAGGTCCTAAGGTGAAGGTAAGGCCTCATTATTGCAGCAGCGTTGTGCAGCAGTGGTCTCAGATGCCAGACCGCATTAGACTCATAGGGGGTGTTTGCTAGCACAAAGCGTTAAGCTGCAGGTGTTCTGCACTGTACAAAGCCTTCAAAGATCAGTCGCAAATGTTTCTGTTACTATAAAGAGGATTAAAGGGATTTTAAAACATAGTGGGTCAGCCTGAGTGCTGGTGAAATTGCCAACATTTAGCAAGAAGGGAGGGAGGTCAGAGCAGCAGGGGGAATGGGGGCTTGGGGGAAGCCATACGGTACCTTTCAGGGGGGGGTTTATGATCCAAATGTGGATCTGCAGCACTTTCAACTGGAACTCATTAAGAATTCATGGAGCAGAAAATGTGAGAGATTCTGGAAATGAGGACTTTGAAAGGCCAAATGTGAGCTGTAAATAAAATAGAGTGGATATTCAATTTTGGCTATTGAATATCTCAGAATATTTTCTCAGATCAGCAAATCAGGCTTTCAAATGAAAACTTACCCCTAAAACAAAAGGACAGATAGGAGGAATTTGACAGACTCTTAAGGCAGAGAGTAGATAAAGACCATAAGCAGATGTTGCACATCTCAAAAACACGAGTCTATTGATTAGAAATGTAGAACAGCACCATTCATCCTGGCTGTGATTAAGCAATGCACTGAAGTGAGTGTTTAAGCATAATATGAAATCTCGTTGACTTCAATCACCATAGACCCCTGTTACTGAAATTGGACCCTTGGGAAGACACAGTTTTCCTAAATATTATGTGTATAAACAAGAGAATCAGGAATGCCCAAACTTGAGAGAGCCAGCAGCTTAAGCAGTGTGTACACTGGTACACTCTGAAACCATCTGAACCACTGATTCACTAAGAAACTGTCTCCTAATTTCATCCGTTACATATAGGTAGTGCTGGAATTGACACTTATTCTTCACTGCATTTTCTAGAGACCGATAACTTTACAAGAGAACGTTTTATCTGCCGCTGTATTCCTTTGAGGGCTTCTTCAAAGAAAAACTTCCTTCCCTTCATTTGTTGTTGCCGTCTTAGGATGTGAACACCAAGTCGTTCCAGGAGTTTGGGAATAAGTGTGTTCATGTAAGTAAAACATCGTTTTGGACTAGCTTTATAGTGAAGCTTTTGAAGAGCTCCTCCAGGAACAAAGATGTAACTCGTGGTGTCAGCAGTAGAATGCTAGCCAAAGTATCTTCACCCAGTTTGCAGCCTCATTCTCTCCTTTTGCAGGTGTGATTTTGTGCTGGCACTTAAGCACATCTGCAACATTTACCCTAGTTACGGTAATTTTCTTTAGAAACCTTGGACTTCTCTACCAGAGGTGATTTGTGCGTAGTGCACTTTTCCTCTTTGCCTGCTGGATTGGATTTGGTGACTATTGGTGTTACTTGTATTTTTAAGTTACTCAGAACCCTTTAAGGATAATTGCCCAATCCATTATTTCAACAGCTTAACAATAACAAATAAATAACTGATAGCAAGTTGTCAGTCAGAGGTGGAGAACAAATAATGAGGAGCAATTGCAGCAGATCTAGAGGAATCAAGACTTTTCTGTGCATGAGGTCAATCAGTGGAGAACACAGTTTAATCTGAAGAAATGCAGAGTATTAAATCTGGGAATAATAAATCAAAACAGGGAATAAAGTCTCTCCTTCTTATGGGAACACCCGTTAAAAGTAAACTCAAGTTAAACAATTCTCAGAGGAACTGATTATTGCCTATAATTTTCAATGGTGGTTTTTCTACTTCAAAAGAACACTTACCAGCTTGCAAGAACATGTTAAAAATTTCACTTTCAATTTTAATGCAAATATTATCTTCTCTGGTCAGTCTTTTCAGTTCCTGCAAGAGGTGAGGGTTATTAAACATATGAGAAAATCTGCCACACCCTGAGGGCTGGCGAGATACAATGGAAACTGGCTGGAGTTTTACTGAGATCTCATCAGGACTTGAGTAGATCCATTACTCAACACTATCTGAAAAGAAAAATATCCTCCTGAAAAGTAGAATGTAGGCAGATGATGCCTCAGTGAGCTAATCCCTCATTGAAATAGTATGAAATTTGATTAATGTCTGCAAAATATTCTGAAGTCCTTAGAAGGATGTGCAAATCGCAGGAAGGATTCAAATGTTACAAGTGGTGTTATGATCATAAGCAAATTCAAAGTACACCCTAAATATGAAAATTGCTTTCCAGTAAAGTCAATTTAGCATAGAACCTAAGGGTGTGCCTAATTTTTGGCTTGTTTTGGTAAAAATTTGGTCTTAAGTCTAAGAGGTTTCAAATTTGGGTATCTGCAATTACTAACAGTTCATGAGCATGGCAATTGTCAGAAGTGTCAGAAGTTCACTGACATCACATACCTCTGTTTTGAAGTGATTCACTTTCTATAGTTAAACAGAAATGCTTTACATTGTTTGAGATTAATACTGCAAGGAGTGAGAAAAATGCATAGCTCAAGATTTTAAGCCATAATAAAAAGTATGTGTCCGAGGTAGAGTTTTTTAAAATAACTGGAAATCTCCTTCCAATTCACAGAAATTCAGTAGGGTGCCTGGCACTGTTATAATTACATACACACACACACACACACACACACACAAACAACACTAAAGGAATTCTTTTCTGGCTACTCTTTGCCTCTTGTAATGTAAACTCAACTTTGATAAGAACTTGTAATAGGCTTTCTGAAAGTGTCAATCTGTGTTAGTCATTATGAGACACAATTTTCCCCTTCATCTTAGCAGAAGCTGCCTTTTTACCCCTATGTAGAATCTGGTTTTATCTTGTAATATGTGAACTGATATGTTTCTGAGTTACTAGTAACACTAAATATTTTGACTTTGTATTTTATCTTGCTCTTTGAATAGAATTCTCCTTCTCAGATGAGCTCCTTTCATTGGCTTAATATTACATCACAACATTCAGACACCCTAACTTTATCTTCAGGAGGCTGTATTCGTCAGCTCACACCTGCTTATATCTTTTATTTGCCACTTGCATATTATGCTCTGCATTCTTCCAGACAGACTAATCTCATTCTTTATACCCTTTCCTACATCTTGAATTTGTTCTTTCTTCAAGCTGCCCCTTACTCTTAGAACAGATGTTTCTGGTAGGTCGTCTTAGCTCTTAACTCTTCTTTCATTTAAAATGAAGTACAGCCTTGGGTTGATTGCTGCTAGTATCTTTTAGTCTGGAGTAGCTAAATTGAAATCTTGTCTCTCTTTGCAAATTCTTTGGGACATGACATGTCTTATCAAATGGTTCGCAAAGCGCAAATGTAGATTGAATTTCCTTTCCTTATCAATTCCCAGCAGAAGGAAAAAAAAGGGGGGGGGGTTTTGTAATTAAAACATAAAAGTATCTATCTTTCTACTTTGGATGGATATTTAACATTTTGACTTTTATATGCCTGCCTATAATAAGGCCTTATTTTGCCACTCTTGCTGAATCTGGGTATTGTAAGAAACTCTAATGGGCTTTGTAGAATAAAATGTTTGATTTTCAGATGATCGGCCACTGGGTTTCTGTTGTGTATTTTCCCATGCCAAAAAAATTTTTAGTGCTGAATAAATAATCTTATTATTCATTTACCAAAACCATTTAATCATTTAAAAAATTCTCTTTAGATGTCCTCTTAGTTTTCCTAGGACTATTTCTGGTATAAATTGTACATGCCACAAGAAAATGTCTCTATCTCTTTTGGATTCTCTAACCTAGAATGGCACTACATATGCTGAACAAATTGATCATCATATCGATCCTTTAAGCATTTTACTATCATTCTTTCTGCATACTTATATTTTCACAAACTTGCTTTATCTTCCTGCTAACAAGTCAAGAGGGGTATTTTTTCAGTCAACAGGGACATAATAGAAAAATACTGCTTGAAATTCTGCTGTCGCTTAAAGAATTTTTTCCCCATATTTTTCTGTTTTTAATAGAAAAAGAAAGGTTATTTTCCAAAATTTCTTTTTATGCTAATAAAATGTAAACTGGAGAGAAAGAAGGTAAGAACAATGTTTTCTGTGGTTGGCTAAAGGTTTGTTTTTCACTGTCAAAGTTAAATTTTGAAGAGAAACAAGGAAAAACCATAGGTATCCTTCATTTCTGATTTTTAGCAACCTCATTCACCCCAACTCCCTCTCCCAAAACAGTCCCAAAAGTTGTTCAGAAGCCACAATATTTTAGACCACTGATTACTCTTGAAATTCTGCCTTGCATCTTCAGATTGGTTGTACTGCTAAAAGCATGCTGCATGTGCATAAACCACAGACTTGATATTCACCACAGCCCCATTGTGGGGATTAAGCATTGTGCTGAATGCAGATTACACTTCCGTTTTACATCCATTAATTACATTCATCACAACCACTGCCACTTACATCTCTGCTCAATGGTAAGAACAGGCATATGCAATTTTCATGTGCAGGACCTGAATTTCTTCTGCTTTTTCACTTAAGCATGTTTTTATCTCCTTGTGTCTTGTCCTGCATGCTAGGTAGGATTGCTCCGTGGTGGTAAATAATCAATTCTTTGTGCCCTGGATGATTCAGTCACTGACGAATGAGTTCTTGCCTCACTAAAACTTTGTAGAGCACTTTGGATCAACCTGGATGGGAGCAACAGTACTAATTTCATGTGGCCCCACTGCAGCTGGCAGAGTGCACGGAGCACTCAGCAAGTTCACTTCTGAGGCTGGACAGCCGGCTGAGCAAACACGGCAGAGTTATGTCTCTTCTGACAGGTAAGTCAGAAGCATAACCATGGTGACAGCACTAAGGTGTGCAAATGTTCTTCCTTCTGCTACATTTTGAAAGAAAATTAAGATGATGTGAAAACCTAAATACATGCTTGTATTTCCCAAATAGACCAGAAAGCTAGCTGTGTGCAATGTTGTTGAAAAGGCTGCTAAGGCTGTAGTAAGGTTTTGTATGACCAGGGTGCCGTGCACAGTGCTGTTCATCACTCAGAGGCAAAGAGAAATTTCTTACCCACATGTGGAGCATCTGTATCTACAGGCACTAAATTATGATTTAGAAGTGTCCCACCACTTGCAGCTTCAGTTGTGTTTGGTTTGCATTGCAGTAATCATAAGCTTTTTGATAGTTTTAAATGAAATCATTGATAATGAAATGGCTGTTTACCTTGTTTACCAGCCGGGTCTTGGCTGTCCGCAGTGTGAATGGGGAAAACTGGTTACCTTTTTTCTCACTATACTGCCTTATTGTATCATAGGATCGAGTTGAGGGTCTTCCTAGAAACATCTACGTGTTAAAGCAGGTGAGCAAGGGAAGATGAAGACATGGGCAGGTCTGACCTGGCTGTCAGGATTCTGGTCTTGGAAAACAGTTGTGCCCAATTAGAAGATGGGGGGGAAAAGGGAGACAAAAGGGAAGGATTTATGAGATACCACGATTTTATTTCTGAACCTTTATTTTTTCTGGTAGTTTCAGTCTTAGAAGTACAACATTCTAAAAATAATGTAATTTTACCTGAATTTTCTATTTGCTCTTTAAACCGTATTACAGCTCCTGTGAGGGGATAACACTAAATATTTCAGAACTTATAAATTTAAACCTTAGAATGGGTGGACTCAGATGAATAAAAGCAAAGGTAGAGGACTGAAAGATCCATTTTATGATTTTATGATTTTGATGTGAGCTAGGCACCTGATTTTTTTTGTCTGCACATGCAGCCTGCTAGAAACATTAAGAATTTCTGAATACTAGGACCAATGTAACTCTTATTTTCCCGGGAAACAAATCAGAGCAATTAGTGTATTTTGGAGGACTATATTTAGACAAAAGAGAGAAAGAATGAGAAGGGAAATTCTACTGGTCTGACTGTAGAAAGGTACAACACATACAGCCCCCTCTGTTCCAGGTTGCACCAGGAAAAACATCTGTATTTTGCTGATGGTACACAGTGATGGAATCAAAGGCAATACTTTGCTAACCATTTTTCTTTTTAAAATGTATTTGTGAAAACATCTGGATGTTTCCCATTAGAAAACAACTAGAGAGGAGCTAAGAAGGTAGTATGAATCCTTGCACACCAAATTATAAATTAGCACCCTCAGATTTTTTTCTGATCCCGACAGCTTGCCTGAGAGTGCATATATTCAAGGATACATACGAGTAGCTGGGAGGTTTGTTATGATAGCCCGAAAAGGTCTGTGGTCCCATTGCTCAGCTACTTGCTGAATAGGGAAAGTAGAAGCCACCAGAGTTTATAACCCTCTAGGAGGCAAGAGACAGTGCAATGGGGACCATCCAGAACATCTGGTGTCTTTGCTGGTCTCCGGACACCTCGCCGGCCGCCACCCTGGCACCCACCCACCACTGCCACACTGTCCCAAGCAGACTAAAGGCACTGGCTTTGTGGATGGACCCAGCCCTTTCCCATTTTGTGCCAGCCGGTGCAGAAACAGTCATCATAGTACACGCCGCTGGGCGCCACAGTGGCATGCTTGGGGCCACTTGGACCTGTTTTCCATCGCCAGCAAAGCCTGTTTTCAAGTTTGTCTTGAAAGCAATCAGTGCCCTTAGCAACTGGGTGCCTTAAAATGTATTTATTACAGCTCCAGAGAAAACAGTAGTTTGCTTTTATATATGGACACCATAGTGACATAACAGTAAACTGACAGCAATTCCCTGTGTTACTTCCATTTACAGTGGTTGCCTCAGGAACTGCAAATAAAATTACATGTTTTATTTGAATGTTTAAAAAGGGACATTGTCAAGTAACTTAGACCAAAAATTTAAGCTTTGATAGGCAGCAAGAGAAAGTCTACAAAAGGCTGCATTAGTACGAGATTTTTAAAAATCAAAGCTAAGTTAGAACTACTTTAAAATATTTTTTCTACATTCCCCTGCAGCATTTGCAGCCCATAACCCATGGTGTTGTGTTAGTCACAATGCCAGCAAAGGAAAGAGATGAGAAGGAGAAGCAAAACAGATTATGCCTTTTGGTTTTCTTGATTGCCCAAAAACTTTAATACCTTCGCTGTACAAAAGTAAGTGTGATTTGTAAATTTGAATGCCACTGAAAGGGAAAAAGAAAACATCATGGAGTTTAGCCAAAACTTTTTTTCATAAATTTGCAACATTTTTTCTCATTTGCATACCTCAGTGATTTGATTAAGAGAGAGAGACCTATGAGGTTCACTGAAGAGCACTGAACATTTCCATAGTGTGGACATTGACCATCTGACTACAGTGTACACTCCAGACCAAATTCCACTTGGTTTGCCAGTCTAAATCTACAGCGGGTCCCCTAAACACCAAGTGTGAGGATGTTAGTCTGAACTGAAAGCAGACTTGGACCAGCAGATTTTAGGGAAGTTTTTAGCCATGTTATGCTCCTTGTTGGTGGATTCATTGTACTTTCACAGGCTTCTGTCAAGCTAATGAAGTTACTTAGGTTCAGAGAGTGAAATGGAGAAGACTGAAGGAACAATGCATTAGTTAGTAACTCCCACAAAATATGAGTCGAAAAGCAAAATTTCTACGTTTTGAAGAAGATCATCTATATTTTAGACTGGATCCATTCTACAGGAAAAGATTTAAATTTGAAAAATATGGACTGAAGAATGAATTGCCTTGTAATCTTTCTGTGCAGAGATGTATAAAAAGTTGTCAAACACTGCACTCTACTACATTGCTACATTAAAAACAGCAATTACCTAACAGTAGATTTCACACATTTCAACAATGTCATGCTTTATGCATGGATAGCTTTGTTAGTGGATATTTTAATGTAGTTCTAAGAGAAGGAAAATCTATTCACTGCAGTGAGAGAACGCCTTTGCATCCATAGCATATCATGAAATTGATTGCGAAAAGCTGAATAACAGATTAACTGGCCACCCACTTCTTCAAAACCCAAGTTGCTGATTAAAAATTGTTAAGTATGTGAACCTAAGAACAACAAGGATTAATGACCTTATCAGTGTAAACTGTACTGCAATTATCTGATCTTCTAGCCACACATTAGTCTCTTCTGCAAGGACTTGATGCTTGAGTTTCCTTTCTGCTCTAAGAAGGAAACATAGGATTTTCAGACCACCCATTCAGCTGTCTCACTATGATGTTTAGGGCTATTTCCGCATTTGATGATAAAACAGTAAGATATGTATGTTCCTCTATGAGGACATGTGGCACTATTTTAGAAAATGCTTGCATAACTTTGACCACTGAAGTATACAGAGTTAAGCATTCCAGAAATTCCTTATGTCTTCATATCCACTTTGGTTTTATCATGCAAAATTCAAATAAATTCTGGCAAAGAAATTAATTTATTGATTTCTTTTGAAGACAGAAGGAATAAGGGTTGCCTGGGAGGCAGGAGACATTCAGACATACAGAATTAGGCCATCAGATATTACACCTCTTTACCCAACTGTAAATATTTTTCTCACAGAATAAACATAGAATCCAGGGAGAGTCAGCTATCAGACCATTCCCAGGAGATCAAGGGAAAAACAAATGAAAAAAAAACAAAACAAACAAAAAACAAACAAACAACCATGCACGAAATATAAAACCAAAAGATGATCCAGTGATTACAGATATTCAAATTGATGTGCTTGTTAGAATTCACTGAAACTTTTAGGAGATCTTCTTGAGCTTTGTTTACTTCAAAACTTTTTATTTTCTCCATGGGAAAAAGATAGAGTTGAAGAAGGGTGTTACAGAAAAGTCACAGGGCTTAAGCTGTCCCTTTTACACTTGCATTATTTTTAATAATGAAATATAAGGAAAACGGTTTTCTTTCTTTTTTTTCTTTTGAGAAAAATAAATATGTAAATGATTGTTTATTCTTTTTAGAATGAGACAGATTTTGAAGTTGTACTTTACTTTTCTTCTCTGTATTCATTATATTATTCTTTTTTTTTCTCCGCTTTTTATGTTTTCCTGTGTTGTATTTTACTGTGGAAGTTGCACAGCCTTTTTCTGGTCTTTACTCTGCAAGTCACAAAGTTAATCCTCTGCTTCCTAGAGGTTGACACCACTAGAGTTACACTACCTGCCAGTATCTCCACTGTAAGCAATGCCATGTTGTGCCGGTTGGATACCAATTTTGTTTCTACTCTGTTTATTCTGTGTTCTGATGAGGAGAGAGCATAATATGCATTCTACAAAGCTCAGGGTCAAGACTCAAGCTTGACTACCCAAACAAGTCTGACTCTGGGGAACTCTCTCTGTCTTTTCATACCCATATTCATAAAAAGAGGGATCATTGAAAGCACCATCCCAGTCCCAATCAAGCAGACATTTTGCTAGGTACTGCATAAAGAAATTAAAAAAAAAGAAAAGAAAAAAAAAAAAAAAGAGATGCTGCCTAAAGCACTCATATTCAAGATATTTGTTAGGATGTGATTCAGAAAGACTCTAAATTTTGAAATTACAGTAAATTAAAAGGAAAAACAAATAGAAAAAAAAAAACCATAGAAATCACAGTATGTCAAACATTTAACCAATAATGAGCAGGAATTAGTTCTGGAAACATGACATTCTTATTTCAAAGACGATAAAGTACTGACTTTCAGGATGTAGATGGTGTAATAGGAAGGTGCTTGTGCTTGGAGTAGACTAAGGAAAGGGGGTCAAAGCAAGCATCACGGGCATGGAAGAAGATGGAAGGAAACCCCTGTGTGCTAGAGGATCTAACAGGAGATAAACAGTGTAGGATTTTACAAACAAAGATAAGAAGTTTATTTTTGATACAGTAATGGGGAAAGAATGAATACAAGAATGCAAAGGAAAGAGCACCATCAGACTGCCAAGTCACGAATCTGAGCCTATCAGTAGTCTTTTGAGTGGATTTGGAGGAGGATGCAGCAATATGACAATTTTCAATACAGCCCCCCGCCCCCCCCCCAAAAAAAAAAGATGAGTTTGTAATACAAGTGAGATGAGTTTGTAATAGAAGTGGAAATGAAAGAAATGAGAACTTGAACAAGAGGCTTTCTGGGCAGACGGAAAAAAATAGAATACTTGATACAGAAACAGAAGTGGCAACATGGGAAGCAGGCCTACTGTGGAGGCATCTGGTTTTCTGGCTCTAGTGCCTTTTTGGAAATGCTGACTGTAGCCTCTTCAGAACCAAGAAGGAGTCCATTGCCCTCCATTGGGACCTTTCATTGGATTCACTGGCAGGGAACAAAATATCAGTTTGTAGAATGAGGAAAGTAATATAGACTGTTATGCTAAGCCAGTCCAACACAGTATCATTATTTCAACATAAATACATAATTTTTTTACAGGAAACAGAAAAGGCTGACACCCTTTTTACTGTACAAATCCAGCAAAATCAGGATAAATAATAATTCTGGTCAGTCTGCTTTTGGCTGCTCTTCAATTCAGCAGAAACCATGTCTATCACAAAAATGTTTCATTGTGTAATACTTGACTGCTTTTATCTGTTTATGCCACACACAGAGCAGTAATAAATGTTTAAAGGAAAATATGGGTTCCAGTAATACAGGTATATGAAAAAATATCAGCTGAATTCTACTCCAGTTCGCTTTAGAAGTGAGTACGATCTTTCAAACAGTTTATTGGAACCATGTTATGGCTGTAGCGTTAGCATATATAAATAACTGTATCACATGTTTACACATATATAGTACATACAGAATGTGTAAACATGCCTAAAAGTTTGAGGATTTTTCTAAGATTTTTAATCCATTGAGAATATTCATTAACAGAAATAAAAACCTTTATTGAAAAGGCACCACTTTTTATTAATCTTTTACCACACTTAAAAATGTTTTGAGGTCTCCAACTTAACTGAAAACTCTAGATAGTTTCAAAGAACTGCTCCCATTAAAGAGTGGAAGGGCATTACATGAAAAAGAAAGATTGCCACAACAACCCCAAATTTAGCAGGATATATTTTGCTACAGATAGTCTCTGTAGAATGTCTGAAACCCAAACAACAACAACAAAAAACCAGATCTTATATGGTATATAGTCTACAGAATGTGACCATGCTCATTTATGAGTGCAGTTCATTCCACAGCCTGCAAAGAAAGGCAAGGAGAACAATGAATTTACGAGCTGTGGCCTATTGTACCCATCAAAGAGTTGTGCCATCAGATAGCCTGAGTGCATCTTTGTCATTCTTCCCTATAGCAGGCAGCTACCAGCAATGCCACAAAACGAAGTCCCCTAAATTCACAGTGAAATAAAAGGCTGCTTGCTAAATGCTTTGAAATTTCCTTTACACTCAGAGGCAATCAGATCACAGAATCACAGAAACA
>VXAL01000062.1:4295-63750 GCA_013399475.1 Chauna torquata
GCGCTGCGTCTCCCCTGTCTTCCGGCCGTTCACCCCTCACGGTTAGAGGAGGACACCAAAGGCGAACCACGTGCGTTATAGATGGTGATGGAGGAATAAATAGGAGCAGAATCCAGATTTCCTGAATTCCAGGTAGTGCTTTAACCCCAAAGAACATAATTAAATATTTAAAAGAACCAAACAAAGCTCTCCCACCTAGCTGCCTGCCTTAGCTCTTTGTACTCTTGTTTCCATTTCGGGTCTGGCTGTGATGGGGCCCAGTGCTCAGCACCTTCCACAGCCGGGCCCCTTGTGAGAAGTAAGGAAAGTGTTAGGGAGGGGGGGGTCTGTCTTCTTAAATAAAATTTAGAAAGCATTATGAATTACATTAACCCTCTGCTAATTATTATTATTTACACCAATTAAAATTAGTTGATGTCATCTGGAATCAAACAGCTGACTGCTATGCAAAGTAAGCCCAGAGGAAGATGCCAGCACATACACTTAGTATCAAGTTGATGTTCAGGACGTGTTTCACCAGCGGTTTCTCCTCCAGGGAAGCCATGGGAAGCTCGGGTTTGGTCGGCGCCACGTTCTCAGAGTTTCCCTGTCTGTGCTGCATCCCGCAAAGCCACAGAAAGGTCTTCATCAGCTTCGAGTTCCTGCTGGTGTCAGTCGTGCCTACAAAGCCAGTAAATAGTGAGGTATAAATCTCACCGACAACAAATCCCAGGAATGTATCAGTATGGTCCTGTACAAAGGGTTTTGATGCAAAAATGCATCCTCACTCTTTAAAGGAATACACTAGCTACACTGAGATGTGGGAAATCCTTCAAGTAACATCTGCTTGGGGCTGCAGGATCAATTTCATTCTTCCCTGGAGGTCTGAGCTCAAGTTCTGCTGCTCCCAACAATCTAGGAAACAGTAATAGCAGACCAAACCTAAAAGCTGGGTGCCCATCAGCTTTCTTCTGCACGTGCCTGCTCTAGTCAGTTTAGGGTTACTCCACATTACAAGTGTGTAAAATGAGTTCTCCCAGCTTTGGCATGGATTAGGGTATACATGACAAAATGCCAGGAAGATCGTGCTCATGCACAAGGAAAGTGAGATTTCCCAGCAGCTGGGAGATCTGCACTTAACTTACTCATTAACTTACAGATCTTTTCAATAGCTTTTTATAGATCAGAGGAATACACAGCAAAAGCTGCAAAGTTGCATAAATAGTATCCCAAGTCTGGCAAAAACAAGTGATGATAATCATTGCTGGAAAATACAGAATGAGTTGCTATGCATGTTTGTACCTAGTACCGACAAGTACAAGTTTTAAAAAATGTAAATCCTCCTTCACTGATCTGTCAAGAACTCCGCCCAGGGCTCTGGGTTCTCCCTGCTGCTAGAGTCGATCAGAAAACATCACTGAAAAACAGAAATGGAATTTCATGAAAATAATTGTGTTTTTCCTCCACCCTCCCCTTTTTCAATCAGTTCTCCTTGCAGCAGGTGCAAATAGTGCTACTCTTTAGTGCAGGATAGTGGGCATGGCTTTCTGTATCCCATCCAGCTCCTTCTTGATTTCAAGCATATGTAATGCCATCAAGAGATGGAAAAGAAACTAAAACTACTAAAATTGCTTAGGTAAAACTGTCAGGTAAAAACCTTTTAGCATGCCCTGCAGATACAGAAATCCAGAGGAAGTAGTTTTAACTTTCCTTGTCTTCAGAGCCTTTACATAATGCCTAGGGTTGTTAATTGTAGATATTACTGAATACAGTGTTGGAGCACTTACATTTATTATCATCTGAACTATTTTCAGAAGCAATGCTTATATCAATCTGGAGAGCTGGACGCTCAGCTTCACACACTCCTTTTGCAGCATCAGGAGAAGTGCTGACTGCTAGGTCTTTCTTGACTGGTAGATCCCCGCGTGTGAACCAGGTAAGCCGACTTATCTGATGGCATGAAGAGTGGTGTTAAAGAAAACTGCTTTCATGGTTGTTTAAAGGACTACCTTACCAGTATAGCAGCCTGGAGATAGAATATTTTAAGGGGCCAAAATCTGTTCTCCTGCTCTGTTGGAGCAGGTGAACAGCTAATTGCTCAGCTGCTAACGACAGAAGCGATGGCTACCATTGGTATGCTGGTTAGTTTTGTCTGGAACATGATAGCTCTCTGAAGGATGGCATTCTTCACTTTTTGTTACTGAGCAGGAGATGTTTCTGCATGGGACCATCACTGGATGCAGACTGAGAGGGGGCCAGTGAAGGGAGCAAAAGAATGGAAACTGTGGCCAGTGAGGAATGATTCAAAGAACTGGGGTGTTTAGAGAAGCGAAGACAGACGGGAGATATGATAATTTTCTTCAAATATGTAAAAGATTCATTAAAGAGGAATGTTCTCGATATCAACGACAGGGCAGACAGGAAGGGATGAGCACAACATGAAGCTAGAAAGATTCAGGTTGGAGATGAGGAAAAACTTCTACTGAGAAGGGCAGGTAAGCTCTCAAATTGATCGCGCACCTCCCTGCGCATTCTCCCTCTCTGGAGATTTTTAAGAGTAAGTTCGCCATAGGTTTTTCAGAAATGTGTCAGGTTAGTCCTGTCTTGAAGCAAGAGGATGCATTGGCTGTATGATTTCTGAAGGTCCCTTCTGGCCCTCCTTTCTGCTATTTACGTTTTTCTGTAGCCTCAGTATATCTATCAAAAATAGTCGAACTGGCACAAACCTGTTCCAGAGGAAGTGTGCTCTCTGCCCTTGATTTCTCTTTTCTGCGAGTAAAAATGGTTCCTCACTAAATTAGTAAGAGAGTTGATAAAGATGACCCAGAAGCTGGAATTTCTTGGAAAATAGAGGGAGAAAGCTAATTTGTCATGGATTAAACACACGTTTGAACTTGAGAACAGCTCTTTGTAACACCTACTGTTGACCAGTTTCCAGGGCGGGACTCTGGATTTACGGGACCAAAACCTTAAATGGCAAGGCAGCAGGGTGCTGGAGCAAAGGAGGGATTGCTGTTACAGGTTATTGCAAGTGTTTTCACAGACAAAGAATGAATGGAAACTTCCATTTCCTGATTATTTATCTCCACCTTATTCCCATGGATGTAATGTGGGGCATCCTGGAAACCACTTAACAATAACGAGAGAAATCTGAGGGGTTGACGCACCATTTCTTCCGAGGGGGGTTCTGTGAGCGTGCTCACGACCAGCACAGTGAGCGTGGAGATGGCAGCCAGGACCATGGAGAAGTAGAGGTAGTGCATGTACCTCACCACGCCCGGCCTGAGGTCCCGCTCCCCGCACTGGGGCTCTGGGTAGATGAAGTCCAGCACCAGTCGGATGACGCCCAGCAGCAACCCAATCACCAGGCCCCAGAACGCGCCCTAGGAAAGGAGGGTTATTCTTTACTGGAGCAAGGAGCACGTATCCACCCAGGACCCAGGGCTATACCTCAGGTTCTCAGGCTATAAGCTGGCCAGGCTTTCTCCTTGCTGTTTTCTTGGTGGGCTTCCCTCTCCTCCCTTTTCTGCTCTTGCTGTTTATCTCGGTCGGCCGGTGCTGTTACAGCAGCCTGGTACCTCTCCCATGTGGGGACGAGCGGGTCATTAATTTTGGTATGGAGGGGAGGTATAACATCTTATGCCAAAATACGCTGAAGAGCAATATTTGCATTCTAATGGTTGCCTTAACCACGGGTGTTTACAACTGCTCTCCGCCTATGTAAAGCCTGGTTTGGGAAGGCTGCACCCTGCACCCAGCACCACTGGGTACACTGCTCCTTTGTAGAGGAGCTGGAGGCTTTGGATTCCTGATGCCATTTGGTCTGGCTCCTTAACTCCCTGGGCCCCCTGATGCAGATCATACGAGTGCGTCTAATAAATGGCTAGTAAGGCCCTAACAGGCTTCAAGCTTCGTGAAGGACACCCTGCAACCAAGCAATGCAGTCATCTCACTACTTCTGAAACGAGACGGTGGAATCCTTGAAAAACTGCAGGAATTGCTGCTTCCTGCCCCAGGCTGAGGGCTGTGCAGAGGTCCGGGTGCAGTCTGAGCTGCAGGACACTCATGAGGACAGTGAGGGCGCAGAGGTGACTGTGTTGAGCACAGTGGAGTTGTTACCTTTTCATTTGCTCGTTTCCAGAAGCAACCCAGTATAAACACCATTGCCACAGGGGGCTGCAGGTAGGAGCTGATCGACTGGATGTAAATAAAGAGCTGCCCGCCCTGGCCAACCTGGACCACTGGGATCCACAGGATGGAGACCACAGTGAGCAGCAGCACAAAGACCCTGTGCAAGAAGATGCCATTAGTGTTAGCTCAGGTCGTTCTTTTCCAGTTGCTCAGCTTGCAAGGCTCCTACCGAGATCTCCTGTAACCGTGAGGCCTCTGCTCTAGCCCTCCAGCAAACCTGTGCAGTATGGGGCTCTGGGCCCCTCCTCACCTGTAGCGGATCCCTCGCGCTTGCCCTGCCCAGGCTTCCCCAGACACCCTCTCTGGCTGCTTGATTCATGTCTCTTTCTGTGTATCTTTGTGCTATGGCATCTTGGTTTTGCTCTAGTGGCTTGTCCTGAGCAAGCTCCTTCCCCCCTCCTAATGCAGAAAATGCAGGAGTGGCTGTAATGAAAAATGGGCCTGAAATACAGCGGTCATATTCTGTTTTTTCCCAGTTTGATGTGGAGCAATTGATACTGGAGATACTAAATCTCCAGAGGGGCAGCAGGGTACAAGTTGTGCCAAAAAGTCTCTCTAAGGCCCAGGCTCTGATACAATGCACGTGCCCTAGTTCCCCGCACCTGCCAACAATCATGAGCTCCCACTCGGTACAACGAGGCCGGAAGTGTTTCCAGAGGTCCATGGTGAAAATGGTGCTGGCACTATTGAAGATGGAAGTCAAGGAGGACATAAGAGCTGCTATCATCACTGACATCATCAGGCCCCGGAGTCCTGTAAAGAGAAGTACAGCCTCCCTGAGGAATCCCGAATATCCCCAGCTGTAGGATGGCTTTGAATTCTTTGAACTACAACAGACTTTTAAAAATACTTTTAGCCACAATTTTAAAATGGCCAGTGGCAGGGGGGCTTTAACAGTTGATTCTCGTTGTTAAACATCTGTTTCTCTCTTATCTGAATTTGGAAGAATTCGATCTCAGGATACTGGATCATCACCCATCTCTCTTGCCGCTGCTTCATCAAGCCCAGTGTAAACCCCACTGAAATTAAAGTTGCAGGGTATTTTCCTCTCTGGACTTTTCTCACAGATGCCTTTCAGCCGGTGCCCAGCCCACCAGTGCCAGCACAGCTACCAGGCTCCTCACCTACAGGCAGAAGTTCTATGACCAGCTTAGGGTAAGCAATATCAGAACAGCCAGATGGGTTGCCACAGATTTTTCGACAAATTTCCGGGTCTGCACAAGCCACCAGATCTGCAATAAGCAAGAGGGAGTAAGAAGCAATATTCACGAGCCACAAGAAACCAATATACCTAAACAAGTTAGTCTACCAAACATTGTAAACTGCTCTGCAAGTGAGACGCTGGGTACTGGAAAGCTCGGGTTGCTTCCAGCAAGCAGTGCAGGATGGTCTCAACACTGCGAGGTAAGGTAGCGCCGGGCTTCCCGGTTTTCCCTCTTTTTAATTCCAAGCAAAAGATTCTATCAGTGTAAGTAGCTGACCTGCCTCGCACGTGTAATTCTTCTGTAGGAACGCTGCTGACTGAGAACCGAGGCTGCCCACCCCCTTCTGGCACACCTCCTCACGGACAGGCACACGCACACGTTCTCATCCAGTGAGCAGGTTACGGCACTCAAGGTGGTATGTTAGGATTTCTCTGAGTGCCTCAGGCTTAAATTCCAGGAAGAGTAACATTCTGGGTGCAGGAGGGGCCTATGTGCACGATCAAAACGCAGAGCAGCTGCAGGTAGCGAGCTCAGAACAGCTCAGCACGACTGTCGTGAGAAAGGGCGACGGCCAGCTGCGGCAGCACACAGAGCAGCGCGCTGCGACGTGTCTAGGGTCTGCTGCAGGAGGATGTGTCTTCTGCCATTTATAACTGGCAGAAAGTTTCTTCATACTTTGGGCATTTGATGCACTGCAACCTTATAACTTATTCTGAAAAGGCTGTCTCAGCTCCACAGAGCAGTCACAATCTGTAGTGATTAACAGAGGGAACAGATCTCCCCTTCAGCACTTACCTGGGAAGAGAACCCGGCTGATCATGCCCGGCATTACCATCATAAAGAGGGGCAAAATTTTCAAGTAGGAGGTCATCAGGGAGCCTCCCTTGGCATGAGAGAGGTTTTTAGCAGCAAGGGACCTCTGAACGATGACCTAGAAATTAAGAAATGTGTTTGGTCCGCTGTCGGGCAGAGGAGCTAGCTGCCGGTGATGTGGCTGGATCATTTACTGCTCTTTGGCACAGACTTCCTGCTGTATTCATTTGTATAGTTTGTTTTCCTCTAAACTACTGAAATCTTAGAAAAGTGAACACACAGCTTGGCTGTAGCTTTACCATTCTTGCTTCAGATCCTGAGTATCTTACAGATACTGCTTGTGTCATCAAATCCAAGCCTGGCCTATGCAGTATACTGGGTTTTATAAACTGTGTTTTAAACTACTCATTCGCAGGCTTAGAGTTTTCTTTTCCTTATTCTTTTGCTGGGGACTGCCCTGACCTGCTGGCTAGGTCTGGTCAGTTCAGTAGTAAGGGCAGGACAGAGCCTGGAATGAGCAAAACGAGTCAGAATACTGCAGAAACACCAGAAGGTTGCCTGGGGCTTCACTCTTGCTAGCTCTGATGTTGTCGCTAGGGCTGATGGTGATCAGAACCTTGCAAAGCTGAAAAAGTGAGTTTGCAAGTGGTTCACAAGAAGTGAAAGGCTGAAGTTCAAAAAAACCGTCTTTATAGACTGGGATTAACACCCCACACACACACATTCTCCCCCTTTTTACAGTGACATTCAAAAAACTTAGTTGTGCATGTCAAGTTTTGCAGGTTGAGGACTGAAAGCAGCAGATTTTACTGCGTTCCCACAAGAAACAGTAAACAGTCCAGGCTATGCTGCGAACCTGAGGTTTGTAATCAGGTTCAAACAACCAAGAACATGTTGTTGAAACCAAACAAAGGAATAAGGAGTAACCCACCTGATCTGTACACCAGTACCACAGGGACGGGATGGTCATTCCCACCAAAACCCCTGGCCAGGGAAGGTCGGAGTTTACAGGGTCCCGGAAAATGTGAAAAGCGTCTTCTCTTGGCAAGCCACAGCTACTGTTTTCCTTGCGGGTGCTGGGAATGGCATCAAAGTACTTTGTCTGCAAGCCTTCAAGACCGCCAACTTTAACAAAGCCTAAAATAGGTCATGAGAAGCAGTTATCACATCTTCCATGCTCTGTACCCTTATTTTCAGTCTCTGTAGTTTGCTGTGGGTGATCCTCCACAAATATTCTTTAAAATCAGAAACTATTGACTTTAACACTGGGCTAGTGATAGCATCACACTATAAACCTGCTAACTAGAGACGATGCTTGTCCATCTTTTATAGTACCTCAGAATGTATTTCTTTAGGTATTTTTCATGGAGTACTCATGCATTTTCACCACATAAAGAACTACTGTAAGATTATTTGTATGGGCATATACTTTGACAGGAAAATACATAGAAAGCAGTTCTCAGAACATCAATTTAGTAATCTGTTGTAACGACCCAGCATGTTTGTAGTATTTGTTAAAGTTTCTGTCATAGTTTCAGTAACAAAACCCCAGGGAAACACTCACTGAAGATCATGAGAGTCACGGCGCCGATCAGCATGATGAGGGTTTGCAGCGCGTCTGTGTATATCACAGCTGCCAGGCCACCTGAGAGAACAGAGAAGCAGCAAACAGTGGGAAATGGGATTTGCTCTGTGCCATAGCCCCTCACGCCTCCCAGACGTGTTTTGATGAGTGGTGCAGTCCCAGAGCCTTGCCAGGGCAGGCTGTCACCTTCTGCAGCACGTTTTGACCAAGTTGGGGAGCAGCTCAGCCATTCCTCTGCATGGCACGTTGGCTGAAACATGTCATGTTTTGAATCATAATGAATCACCATTTTGTCACTAAAAAGCCAAGGTCCAGTATAAGTATGTCTATAGCAAATACACGGAAAAGCTCCAAAACAAAGCCCAAGCTGAATAAGGAGGAGGAAAAAAAGCAGGGGCAGGGTGATCTTTATGAGCAACGTCCTAGGGGTGAGCGCTGGGAAAAGAGCAACCTTTATTTGTTTGGGATTTGCTGCTTACTCCGTGCATGGCTTTGTTCCATTTGGCCACTCTTAAGCCCCGAAAGGGCACCCAAGATTGACAATGCTTTCCGCATTACACGGCTCATTGCTATGTTAATCCCTCATACCTCCAAAAAGCCCAGAGGAGAGACTGTATTGGGCAAATGCCATGAGCATAACTTCCCCTTAAGGAGAGACTGACACGCATCCATATCTGGTATGGCCTTACAAGGGGTATTCATTTACTCTGAGCTGGTAATTTTTTTTAACAGGTGAGTTACCAACTGCTATTTTCCCTGTTCTCCATACTCATGGCAAAACCAGACAGTATGGGACATGCAGGACTCCTACCACAAGCGTGAGGGTGCTTTGTGCATTGCATGAACACACTCAGCTCACTAAGCAGGATCTGCGATGCTGCGAAACGTCTGTGTTACAATCTGAAACTCAGCCACGTACCTGCAACAGTGTAGACAGCAGTGATTGCCAGCAAGCCCGCAACAGCAATATAGAGGTCCCAGTGCAAGGCTTGCTGAATGAAGAGGGCCCCCGCATACATATCAACCTGGTGAGCAAAACACTTATCGCAGTTGTTGTGATGATAGCGCCGAGCCCCTCTAGGCTGGTAGTGCCAGCGAGGGGGAACGCTCGGCTGACCAAGCTGCCTCCTTCCCCTTCTCTGCGCGTCCCTCTGCAGCCCCAGCTCCTGCGCATCGGGACCAGGCTCCGTTTAGCGCTAGGACAAGAGTTTACGATTACTACTGGTTGTGGGGGGACGGCATGGGAGCTACCCCAGGAGGAGCACGCGCAGCTCCTGTGAGCAGGTGTCCGCGTCGGCTGAGCTGACCTCTTGCCCAGCACGGAGGAGGCCGCAAGCAGGCTGGGGAGAGCTGTGCAGGTGGGAACCAGAGCCCCAGGTGCCAAGCTCCCTGGGTGCCCCAGTGCCTGCCACCAGCCCCGACGCCCTGGGCCGTGCAGTGACTTCCTCCCTGCTGGCATGGTGACAGCCCGCAGGCGAGGACAATGTCCTCAGGGTGAGGTGGCCCAGCAGCCACCTTGCTCTGCACATACATGGAAATGCTGCCTTTTAGGACAGTGTTAGGACAGGCAAACTGCAGACCATAGAGTGACAGACATATAAAAGCATCTGAACAATCCATTTTTTCAGGCATCGTATTATCAGAGATTTGCATCAAAGGGTCAGTTTTTTCTGGAGGAGCACCTGAGCCTGGCCCCTTGGTGCCCACGGGAACCCCACGACTGCATCACTCCCGCAGGGACGCAGGCAGGCGTGTGCCAGACAGCTCGGCCCACCTGGGCCCCGCCTGCACAGGAAAAACACCAGCCGGGACTTCTCTGCTTTCACCAGTTCATGCACTGCTGCATGTTTAATAAACAGCTTGCGAGGTGTTGCGCAAGGGTTGATTCAGTTATTCATTCAAGGCACTACATCAAACAGGAGCAATATATCACTGAACTCTTTTCACCTGAATGCATACCAACTCCTACATTCTTATTCATCCTGTACATAGCAGTATTTGGTGTCTGTGCAGGAAATAAATGTGCAAAGGGAAGAAACTGGGCAAGCTAGCCAGATGTACAAAATCTAACAACAAATGCATCCACTCAGACAGCTTAACTTTTCAATGGATTATTGCTCAGGACATTGACATCTAGCTTTCCCCTTACTGGAGCAAGCATTCAAATCCTTCATGGGAAAAAAATGTAATTCTTTTTGTGTAGCTTCCCAAATAGTCTATCTTTCTCAGGTATTTTGAAAATACCTCCTTTTCTGATACTACAGGGAAGGGCCAGTCATTGCATCTGTCAGCCTTGCTGATTAGCACACCTTTCCAAAGTGAATTGAATTCAGCCTCCTTCCATTTTTTCCTACTTACTGATATTTTGGTGAAGATATAGATGAACAAGTAGAGAATCGCCAGGAAGACCTGAATTCTTTTGCCTCCGAAGCGTTTCTGCAAGTACTCTGGCATGGTCGTGACCTGTGCGGGAGAAAGGCCGCTGGGGGGGCAGCGCCGCCCCCGAGCACGGCAGGGGCTGCCCACGCAGCAGTGCCGGTGGCTCGCCCTGGTGCAGGACCAGAAGGGCCCTGCTGGTTCACGGGGCTGGCGCTTGGTTCTCAGCTGCCTACTTACACCGGCACAACAGCTTAGCAGACGCTGACCTTGCTGTAATGCCTGCCATAAGGCTCACCATAAACTGTGATGCGGGGGCCTCCAGCTCCTCGGGAGATGGAGCAGCTCTCCTTTACTGCCAGCAGCCCGAGCCCTGAGCGCTGCGCCCAGGCAGCAGCTCCTGCCCGGCCCTCGTCCCCTCACGCACGAGGCCCCAGGGGCAGCGGGTGCTCCGCGGCTGCCTCGCTGCTGCCAGGAGAAACGCAGCTGCAGCAGGGAGCAGCCAAGCCCATGAGCCAAGCAGGTGGTTTAAATCCCAGAAAGTCGCTGATGGACACAAGGTCCCATTTACTTACTCCTGCTGCTATGTAAATTGGAAGGAATAGCCAGGCCAGCACCAACACACAAAACATCCCCTGCAAAACAAATGGAAAGGAAGTTCAAAGATGCTGGTCAAGGCTGTGATCAGGTGGAGAGAGCACGCGCACCCTTGGGACACGGAGACTCGAGGATTTCTCATGGGCCTCAGGCCACCAGCAGCTGGAGGTGACTGCGAGCTCCTGCAGCAGGACTCCGAGCTTTTGGAGCTGCTCTGCCCTTGCGTGGCACTTCCTTGGTGCTCAGGCTTTCTGGGGACTTTCCCTTATGGTGCGGAGCCAGCTGGAGGGCTGCCATGCCATGCCACGCCATACTGGACATGCCATGCCACGCCACACCACGCCATGCCATTCTACACTCACGTTCCACTCATAGGCTGTCGCAGCGATTCCTGATGCGGCTCCCGACCCAGCCAGACCGATGAAGTGCCCGCTTCCAACGTTGCTAGCAAACAGGGATGCGCCCACCTGGAGAGAGACGCGGGAAGTCAGGTGCGGTGTCCCTCAGGTGGGCCTGGTGGTGCGCAGGCGTGGGAAGGGGGCAGCTCGGTGTCCCAGCGCACACGGCTGTGTGGTGATGCTGTTCCAATGCACACCACTACGGAGACATAAAATCCTTTTCACACTCTGCCACCGTCTTCCTTTGCCTACGTGCTCAGCGGCTCTGGCACCTTTTTCCAGCTTCTGTCACCATTTGCCACCTGTCGCTCATTTTGGGGCATGTTTAGGGCCACCCTGCTTCCCAACCAGTGTCCAGTCTCACGGAGGAGCAGGGCAGAAGGTGGAGGTAATGACCAGGAATGTCCAGCCACCAGCTTTGTATATTAGCACCTACTGACTCACCAGGCCAGCCCAAAGGAAGCACCCCACCTAGCAGGCTGCAACGTGAGGCTGCGGCTGCAGCAGGGACCACCCCATTACTGCCAGAAATCTCCAGATCGAGGCATGAGGAAGCACACGGGCTTTGCCAGCCGGCGGGGTGGCTGCCGCGGGCGCCTAGGCTGGGGCAGGTGCCCTGCAGCAGCTCCGCTTCCCCAGTCTTGAATATGGAAAAAAGCCCGTATTGTAAGTGGGTCTTTGCAAAACATGGAAGTCATCTTTTTCTTTCTGTTTGGAGAAATAAATTCTGCTTGGACAGAAGTGCTTTTTAGACTCACTGTAAGCCAGGGGCACAAGCAGTGTAATGACAAAGATACTTACAGGCCACCAAACCATCTGTCCTCCGGCTAGAAAGTAGCCTTTTACAGTGCTGCGCTGTGTCTTCCACATGGACTGGGAAAGCAGAAAAGCAGAACAAAGGATCATCATTTCAGCTGCTGCTCAGAACGTCACCGAGCATGTGGCCATTTCCCCAGTGGGTGAGTCTGTCCTGTCATCACTCCAGATCCACAAGGAAGCCAAGCAATTCTGGACAAGAGCTAGTTATCAGGCACAGCCAGGAGAAATGCTAGGCGTTGCACGCATTACTCGTTGACTCCTGTTCTTCAGAGATTTCAGATATTTTCATGTGATACCACGAGTTATGCACTGCATGTGAAGGCAGCAACCATTCATCTCTGCCTTACGACAGCCAGATCGTGCTTCTGCTATTACAAAAGCCATGCAGAAGGATGTCTTTCTGCCTTAATTGTATATAGCGAGTATTTTTACTTTACAGAACCTGCTGTCAAGACTTCACTGCAGACAAGCACAGATGATTTATAAGACAGCAATTCCTTCCCGGATGAACAAAATATTATTAGTAACAATACTTGGCACTTACACAACCTCTTCCTTACAAGTGTTCTTAAAACCTTTGCAAACATTAGAGCTGAACAGCCCTCCTGCGGAGCACTGAGGACACTTCCCCAGGCTGAAGCGAGGGTAAGGACCTGTAAACCGCATCCTTCCACTTGTGCAGCTGAATTCAGTGAAGTGCAGCTTGATTCAAGCAAAGTAAAATAATTTGAGGCCCAAACAGCCATATTTTTCAGTATAACATGGCACATACGAAAACTTTTAACAGTATACACTTACCCACAGGCCAACAGCCAGGACAAATACAAAGTACAGCACAAGGACAGCAATGTCTATGGAGTCCAGCGTCTTCTGGGGAAACACATCCCACTGGGGAGTCACAGACGATGGGGTGCTGCTGGTGGTCTCCATGGCTTCTTGTGCAGGACGGGCACCTCGTCTTGATGCATATATCTGTTCAAAAATGGGTTGCGTGGTTAGGGGAGAGTGCAGGGCTGTGGCAGCACAGGGAAGGTGCTGACTGCTTCCTGAATAACTGCGGGGTGGTCAGCTCTGGCCGGACTGCAGTGCTGCTGGGGCCGGTGCTGCGGAGGTGGCTCTTGTACCTGGCACTCATCTCCACTCGTGAATCCCTCTCGTCTGCAGTGTCCCAGATGCTGCCAGCAGGCAGGCTGGCTGGGGGGGCGGGGGGGTAGGTCTCTTTTGACGTGGATGATTTTTTACCCAGCAGAGAAATGGGCACGTTAGAGAGAAGTATCTAGCTGAAGTGGCCAGAGGAAAGCAGCGGGCAGCGGCACAGCAGAGGGCTGCCCCCTCCTCCCCCTTGGCGGGACCGGGCTGGCAGCGTGCCCCGGGGCAGAGGCAGCACCCGCGGCCGTGCCGGAACGCGCCGGGGCCGGGGCTGAGCACCAAGCGCCAGCGGGACCCGGCGCCGTGCGGCTCCGCGCACCGGCCTGCACAGGCACCTCCTGCAGCCGCGCTGCGCGTCTGCGACCCACGGGCTCATTGGGAATTAGTGTAGTTCCTCTTCCTTTCCTCCTCCTCCTCCCCTCATCTAGGCTCTACCTTGCTTTGAAAGAAAAACAGGAGGTGAATGGCAGCACCGGCAGCGGCGCAGACAGCGAGCCTCTGGCTTGGTGCTGGCCTTCGGTGGTCACGCAGGGATCCCTGCGGCCCAGCACCTCCCTGCGCTGCTCGCCCTCCCCTGAGAAGGTACGGGATTTGCTTTCTCTTACCCTACTGAGCCAAGGAGACGTCCCCTGGGCCGGGCAGACCCTGCACCCCTGGCCCGGGCTGCGGCACCGTCACCGCCAGGACACCGGGCACCTGCTCGCCCTCCGCCTCCTCCCCTTGCCCGCACAGCCGGCCAGCTCCTTTGGCCACCGCTGCACTTGTAAGGTGACACTTAAGCTCCCCCCACCAAAAAGCTGGAAAAGGTGCGGCAGAGGAAGGCGGCGTGACCTGCCCTGGCTGGCCGCGCCGAGGGAGCGCGGGTCCTGCCCGCGCCGTGCTGCGGGCTGGGGCTGGGGAGAGGAGCGGCCGAACAAGTTCTGCCTCTGAACCCTGCTCAGCAGAGCACGCGTGGAGACATCCGCCCCATCCTTTTGTCCTGGGTTTCACAACCTCCTCTGGCCTCACCTGTTTGTTGATATATGAAATTGCTGCTTTGACCAGCAGCTGAAAGCTGCCCTTAACTTACCTTGCTGCCTAAAGAGCTGTCTGAAGCGCAACCAACGGCTCCTGGGCATTGCTGGCACTGCCGGGTACTTAATGTCCAGGTGCGTGAAAAAAGCAGGGAGGGAACGGATATGCGAAAGGTCACCCAATGTCCCTGCACACTGAGGTAATGTTGCAAGTGCACTGGTGATGGAAATGCGGGTATTTCACTCTGCTGGGCAGCATTGAATAGTGCAGGCTCCATCCTGTGTCCCTTCTAAACTCGGCCCCAGCACTGTCTGCCTGGAGGAGGACCACGGGACTCAGGCATTTATGGCAATAAGGGCAATAAGCAGTTTTCGGGTGGCAGGCACGCTCCTGCAGTCCCATCACCCACCATCCACTGCTGGCAGGCTGTATCCTGAGACATCAGCAACCTACAGCTCAAGTGCCAAAGGCAGTCCAGAGCCATGCTCTGGTCGGCTGAGAGCAGTGCTGGTGCCGGGCTGAGAACAGGACCTGCGGGACCCTGGCAGAGCCCTTCCTGTGCCTTGCAAAATGCCCGGGTCCCACGGAATACCGTGGGAGCACTGGCCTTGCAAGGAGGCAGGGCACGGACAGTCAGACAGTCAGCGGTGTCTTACCTCTTTAAGAGGCAACATATCCTGGCTGTCTCTGAGTTTTTGCTGGCATGCTTAACCTCTAACTTGGAAAAGAGAAATACGGTTTGGTGTGCCAGCCTCAGGAAGCTGCTAACCCTCTAACACTGTCGACTTTCTCTTTCGCAGCTCTGATGTTGCCATTTATTTTCATCCCCAAACACTTCCCGTGTCAGGGCCAGGTGCTGCACATGTGCAGTGCGGTCAGCACTACGAGCTACCTGTGCTCAGTCTTGTACAGGACGCACAGGAGAGCTCCGAGTCTTTTCCTCTGCAATGCGTTCAGCACTGGGGCAGAGCCCTGCAGACATTTGTTGTGCCTGTCAATGAGGAAAGGACATGCAGGATATGCTCGGGTGAATTCCCGGCACCGAGGTGTGTTTGTAGGTGCCCATTTAAAGCCATGCAGGGTCCCCCGACCTGGCGACGAGCTGGGCATCAGGGCAAATGCAATGAGCTCAGCTGCTCTGGTTTCAAATTCTAACTCTGCCACGGCCCAGTGGAAATTTTGCCTCTTTTGTGCATTCAGGTCACAGCTCGGTCTCCCTCGGTTCCTGGCACAAGCGGCAGCGCTTTCCCCGCCAGAGATTGTGAGAAAGGAACATCCGTGGCATTGAAATGCAGCCGCTGAAGCCAGCCTTTATCAATGGTCCCGGGGAGACGCAGCCCACGTGGGTGTCGAGGAACCATCGGGACTGTATCACTCTAAATGCCGCTGTAACACGATTTTTTAAAGCTTTCCCAGCTTCATCCACCTTCTAACGACACCACCGCTTGTCGGGATGAGAGTCAGCCCTGAAGCCGCCCTGAAGCCACCCAGCACCCAGACCTCCCCGGCTCGAGGTAGAAGCTGAAAGGGAACTTACTGTGCTCAGCTGGGTCTCATTCTGTTCCCTCGCGCTAGGCACCACCAAGCCTCTGCCAACTGACAGGCAGCTTAAATATTGCCAGAGAATCGGGATTTGCCAGCAGAGCTGTTAACAGTGTCACAAGGAATGAGGAGGAATATTTATAGTCAAAGTTAAACTAATTGCCTGAAGTTACTCTTTCAGTCTCCTGTGGCTCTGGTGAGAAGTGCATTATTTTCATTATCAGGGCTCATGGGTCAAATTCCAAAGAGTGCCATCCTCTTAAGCAATCTGCACAGCAAAGGAAGGGACAAGTAACAATACGAAAGTCAGTGCTGGTGTCCTCTCAGGCTGACATCCCAAGACATAGGAGGGAGCTGACAGCTAGTCCTGTGTCTAAAGGACACAGGAGCCTTACAAAGAGCAGAATTCATCCTTGGGCTGGGGTCTGTAGCCCATTTCTGTGCCTGTAGGTTAATCCCAGAAGTGGGTCCCCTTCTGACACCAGGCTGGAGGCTTCAGCTTCAGCATCATCTGTCTGAAAAAAACTGATAGACATTTATGGTCAAATAACATAAAGAAAATGATGCTGAAGAGGGACCTTCCAAAACAGCAAGAGCCTGTGGCAGGAGGCGGTTCGTACACGTCCAAAATAGGGGTGCAAATAACACCAAGGCAGCGCTGAACCCCTGTGCCAGCACTGGGCAGACGACATGTGGCTGGCAGGGCAGCTGGACACTGATCCCTGTCCTTATGGGGGAGTTTCCAATACGAATTTAACGTATGTGCCTCCCGAGGGGCACGTTTTACTGGTGAGCCCTCAGCTCTCCTGTGACGCTGCGGTGAAAGCAGCGCCGTGGGCTCCGGTCCCACGCCCCTGGCTGCCCTCGAGCAGAGCCCGTGTCCCGCTCAGCAAACAGCACCTCCGGGAGCAGGTGCTGCTTTGTCTTTTTTTTTCTCTCCCTTGCTGGTTATTTAATGTTGCAACTCACTGCACTGCTTTTGCCTAACGTTTTGTGCAACATCATTTCTCTTAAAACCTCAGCTGCTAGAATCAGAAACTGAGCTTTCACCTTTGCTTTTGACTTTTCTAGATGGACAATGGAGACAAGTTAAATATGTAAAATAGTAATAAAAAAGAGCACCCCAAAGCCTAGGAAACCAGAAGCAAAGTAGGAAAAACATGTATTTGTATTTTAGCTTATTGTTTCACTCTCAGCTCACACTCTGATGGACGTAGCTAAAGGTCTTCGAAACTTGTAACTGGAGATGCTTTAATTTGGCCTGCTAGAATGTGGAAACTCCAGATTTTTCTAAATTATGCTAAAACAATGCAGATCCTCAAAGGCTTCAAGCTGAGCATCCGGCTACCTTGTGCTACCTCCAGTCTATGCAACTTTTTTTTATGACTTCCAGTCTTTCCACTCTGAAGCTGAGACTTCTGTTTGTCCTTTTGGCAGCTCTCATAGCCCCTGGAAAAGAATCACAACTCATGGCACATGGAACTGGATACTTAGAGGAAGTGTTCAACCATGTTGCAGTGTGGCTAGGAGATGTCAGCCTGATATTTTATCCCAGCCAGTCCACCAACTGGATCTGTGATCGTGTCTTCACCATGACTTTACTAAGCTGCTTGGTTGTTTTGATTTTTTTTTTCCTATTTCTTGCCGGAAAGAGTGAAAACCCTTAAATATTCCCAAATGTGAAATGCAACCTGGGATTTCTGTGGTCACTATTTCACTGTCTGTGGACGGAGCCAGCCCCGCCGTGGAGGAGGAGCTGCGTCACCCCACGCAGGGCTGCTCCGTGAGTTACTGTTTGCTTCCCAAGGACACGCTTTCCTGTGAAGACAATCCCATGATCCCGGCTGACATAAATTCAGCTAAGGATGAGCTGGACAAGGCTAAGAGGAGAGCTTCCAGCCTGTGTGCTGATTCTGGGGAAAAAAATGCCTAATGTTTGGAGTTACCGAGAAGGAACAGAACGACAAGCGTGTGGCGTGAATGCCGCCGAGGATCAGGTGCAACGTGGAGGCTGCGGGTCATCGTGTCCGTGACGGTTTGCAGGCTGCTGCGGCTGCGCACAGCCGGGCTCGGGCAGCCAGGACAGCTAAAGGAACAGCGGGGGGCTTCGGGCACTGCACCTACACGTGCCCAGGGAGTGAATTCTGTCCATGACATCTGTGCTAGCGTTGCTCAGAGCTGTTATACAGTTGCCTGTGCTGTGGCCTTCAGGGAGGAGCCGCTGATGGAGCAGGCTGCTGTAAACAAGCTAAACTACAACCAGGAAATCTGATAGGAGACCAGCCCCTATCTATCTGCTGTTAGGGTAAAGGGAGATAAATTGCTCCAGGAACATAAACTCAACCTCAGCCAAGAATTCCTTTTCAGAGGGAAACTATGCACTGGCTTGTATGCACACTATTTTCTTCAGAAAGCTGCAGAAAAAATCCATACTATTTTAAGAATTTGCTGCTCATATTCATCATGCTAGATTGAACGTTGCTCGCAACAGCTCTCTTCTGAATTATGCAATTATTTTCCCCAAACCAGCAAGGTCAGATGCCACACCTCTCCCTTCTACGTAAAGGGACTGATATTAAGATGTGCAGTCACAGAAGAGCCAAATGCAGAATTCCCCACACCTTCATCTGCAGCTGTTGTACCAAGCAATTTTTTACAGAATGTAGACGCATATGCAGTTAGGAGGCAGAAGGCAGTAGCTTTATTTTGGGAATAGCACATAGGCATTGGGTGGAGACTGAATTGTGAATATACGTAGTCCCATTATCAAATAATCATATCTCAGAAGTTCTGGTTCTTTGAAAATATTCACATAAAAATACCAAAGGGATCAGAATTCTAACTATTTTGGAAAGTTACAACATGTAGCAAAATCTATGTACAGCATTTTCACATTTTTAATGACAGTTTCAAAATAACCTCCATTGGTTTAAATGTTTAATATGATCTTACACAAAAAAAAAAAAAAAAAGGTCAACTGAATGCAGTGTGCAACATCCAAAACAGAAAGTGGAGATGAGTGCGCATTGTCCCGTCACCACCGTCGGTGGAGAGAAGAGACTGAAACAGGCTGGGCTCTGACAGCACAAGGCTTAAAACTACCTGGCACTTACAGCTGTATAAACTGAAAACACATGAAAATATACTTCACTTTCTACAGCAGGGTTTAAAAAATACTGAAAACTCGATGGTCATAAGGTCTCCCCTAAATAATGCACCGGTTGGTGATTCTGTACTTCTGCACAGGCTGCAGTAAGAGCTCTTGCTCTGGCATCGACATGGAGAGGGTCACCTAGGCTGCGGCTTGCTGAGCGCTTCAGTGGGGCGGGAGGTTTGAGCGTGTTGGATTTGAAAGGCAATGGATGCATTCTGCACAGAGCGATGGCTCACAATATTAACGCACTGTAGTTCTGCTGCCGCAAAGCTCTCGGGGCGCTGGGTCGCCTGGAGGCGCATGCACTGCCCGCAGGGTGCTGCTAGCCCTAGCCCTTTCGTCCCGGGGACATCTCGCAGGGAATTTAATTAATCTAAATAACAATCAGCCATTGTTGAAAGATGGGCATGAATACTCCTAGAGTTCCCTGGGTATATCCAGCATGAACTGGTCAAATCACACGCTGTGCCAAAGGGTGCAAGGACCCCAGCCCCTGGGAGCAAATACCAGAGGGCGCAGGATGCATTTCTGGCTGCAATCTGCTGTCCCTCAGGGGCAGAACTCAAGGCTTCAGAGGGCTCCCACTCATTTTTAAGCTACCAAGGGTTTTGTGCTTTCCAAGGAGGCACCAAAATGCTCAGGGATTCATGTCTCCTGGCGAGTTCAGATAAGTCTAGTGCTGATGATATTAAATTATTAAGATTTTTCATCAGTCATTGCTACACCTTTAAGGAAAGCTGACGGCCAGGAAGGGCTCTGGGGCTTTTCTTGCTCTCCAGAACAGCTGGGTAGAACCAGCCTGGATCCTAGTTTGGGACCACACAGATGTGCCGTTGGGGTTCTGCAAGGCCCTACCTCTTCCCATCATCACAGGCTGGCAACGGAGGGGCATTAAAGCCTCCAGGCCACCACCGCAGTCTCCACTCTACCACTACGGTCTGCGCGGGCAGCACTGCAGCCCCACGCTGCTCTGCTCAAGTGCACAGGGGCTGGCAGAGGGGTGTGAGAGGGCCCTGGCATTGCTGCTCAGTGTCAGGGAGCAGGTGCTGGTGGCAGCCCCTGTCCCCAGCACTCCCATCCCTGCCTCACCAGCTTTGCACCTGCGAGGGGAACGCTTGGGTGATATCCTGTGTGAAGGGCAGGGTCCTTGCACAGCCACACAGACACTGGCCATGGGGACATGGGACAGGGCTCCAGCGACTGCTGGTGCCAGGTATGTGTGCTGTGGGAACACGGGAGAGTGGGGTTTTACCCAGGCGCGTCTGAAGTCCTTGATTCCGTAATACACTGGAAATGGAGGATGCCAAGAAGGATGTTGTGAAACCAATGCGGTGTTCCCCTTCGTGCACCCATGCCTCACCCTCGCATCCATCTGCGACCGTCTGTGGTGCCTGTTCAGTGGCCAAGCTGCCCCAGCCCCTCGGCCTGCGGTTCTGCTTGGTGGTAGCAGGTGGCAGCAGCGTATTTACAACCAAACACAACAGGAGCAAATTGCACTTTGTTGGCAATAAATTGTTGCACCTCACATTGCCACGGCCTGTCACCAGGCAAGGGGGGACGTCATCCTGGGGCTGCGCTGGCTCTCACCAACCTGCACGTCAGTGAGTGCCCGCTGCAGGGAGAGAAAGCAAAGAGCAGGAGACGAGCATCAGGCAAAGGCAGCTGGTGTGGACAAGGAGCTTTCAGCAGGACAAGCCTGGCCAGCCCATGCTGCCTGCTTTGGGGTGCTCCCAGCCAGCCTTTGTTAACCGAGAGCGTTGGACTGTCACAGCTCCTGCCTCGCCCTCCATGAGGCTGGTGCTTGGACCACCAACCCCCACCCCCCTCTCTGGCACCAGCTAGCAAACTTGTTGTATGTTAGAAAAATCGCAATTTTGCTGCTACAGGTGCTCACAAAAAGCTCATCTTGTTCCCACAGCTCACATGCAAATAAAACGCTTCACCAACGTTTAGCAGGAAACCCCTTGCCAGCTGGCTTTGAGAAACTCACCTCAAACTTGCTCATAAATTCTGAAAAAATGCCAAAGAAAGCTTCTGAAGTTGTCATTTTAGAGTCTTCCCCGAAGAAGGACAACACCTTGCCGAATTCATCCATGGCCTTGTGCTGCAGGTCATCCAGCGAGCGCATGGCGGGCTGGGCACTCTCCAGAAAGGACTGAGAGAAACAGCTTAAGGGAAAACGGCCAGACTGTGGGACTAGTATGGATAACAACCACCTCTGCTTAGAAGAGTGGCCAGATTTCATCCCAGGTGCAGGAAAGGACCTGCTGCAAGAGTCCACATGTGAGGGGAGCCTGCTGCCATGCACAGCTGCCGCAGCAGCACGTCCCTGGAAGGGGAGATGGCTCGGAAAGCTTTCTGGCCCCGTAGCATGGGCTTCTGCCACGCAGAGGCTTGTGAGCTGGTGGTCACCACAAAGCTGTTGCCCACGCTGGCTAGGAGTGAGTGGAGGGTGGAGATCTCTGTACTTCACCAGGTGCTGAGATGTTGCTTTCTTACCAGCTGGACACAGCACTGCTGCTTACCAAGCAGGGACAACGATAACTAAATGGTTTTACTTGAGGGTAGTGAGTCGTGTTGGGGATTTGCCCCTTTTACAGAAGGATACTGTCATCACAATTGCAAATCTGTCCTCTGCGGTAGCTGGCATGTTGCGGCAGGCCATCTGTATGTCGCTGACAGTGGTGTGGATGTCCTTAAGGTCAGCCGTCAGCGTTCTCTGGTTCACTACAGGAGAAGAGAGGAGTCAGCAGCATTACGCGGGTCTGGCTGGCTTCCTGCTGCTAACGCAGCAGCGAGCGCGGGCCATCGGCCGGGGGGTCCAGGCTGCCTGGGGACATGCATCGCCCGCGCCCTGCTCTGCGCTGCTCTGCACGGCCTGTCCGCGTGGGTTAAAGAGCAGTTGGGCCAAGTGCAAAATCCTGCTAGGAAAGCTACAGGTACACACCTTCATCAGAGGAAAATTTACGTCTCTGGCCTGAATTTTTTTTTATTTATACCCTGTAGCACCAATTCCCAGGGGAACTGCTCCCAGCCAGGAGGGGACGGTGTGCAAGGAGAATGCAGCCGCAGGGCTTGCCTGCAGCCAGCCTGCTGGGACACCACCAACACACGTGGATGATAACCCCAAGATCTTTGTGACTTTTCTTAAGGCAGCTAACCAAGCCGCGTGATCCTTGGTCTATGCGATAGCTGCAATTGGACTGTGAACCCAAAACATGCGAGCTGGTGTACACTGCGCACCTTGCTGGGCTGCAGTCAGCAATAAGGCTGGCACCAGTGCCAGGGCAGCTGCGCCATGGGGATGGATGGAGAGAGCGGCTGGGTGGAGCAGGACTATTCTGGCACTTCCTGCTTCGGCTCCTCATTGGCACTTACAAGGTACATCTGAACTTGCCACCAAACCTTCTCATGTCAGAAGAAAGGTTCAGTGCAGGGACAGCCGCGCCTAAGCACTGCCAGGTACATCACATGTGACAGACAGGACCTCCCCTGCCACTAAGTTAGTGCCTTTCCAGCCCCCTCCTCTCGCTCAGGACCATTCCTCCCTGGCTTGGGCTGCTGTCCTGCTTGTACCAACGCTGGGGAGCTCGTTGCCAGTCCTGTACCCGTACCAAACCAAGAGGCAGTGCAGATGCTCTTGCAGATGCTTTTGTTTGGTTACCTTTGGCAGCGAGCGGCACTGTAGGAAGATCCTTGGCAAAGCCCAGGAGCTCTGGGAAATGTTGGCTAAGTGATTTGGCAAGGATGTGCAGGAAGGTGGATTTCCCATCAACAGTCTTGGTTGTGTTCAGCTACAGCAAAGCAAAACAAGTAAGGAAACCCTATGTGGAGCAGGTTTTGGAAGCACCCAGTAGTTCGGGTTACACAGAAGCTCCTCTGCGCTGCCCACCTCACCCTGCATCCCTCCGCATGGCCATTTGCAGCCATGCTATACGGATCAGTGTTCAAACAGGACATTTAGTGTTCATACAGCACGTTACACCCAGGTGAGTGGCGTCAAGATGCTAAGCAGTGCCTCCACCCCATGGCAGGGCTGTAACCGTGTCCACCCAGCAGCGCACACCGCAGTGACCCTCCTGGGATGGAGCCCCAGCGCAGGGAAGCACTCGGCCGCCAGCAGGGCCTCTCTGAGGTCAGTCCTGTGACTCGATCCCTGCCCTCCCACCGGGCCCCTCTCTGGGAGCCGCTGCACCCAGCAGCCTTCTAGCAGGACAGGTGTGATCATCGGGTCACCTGGAGCTGCTGGCACTGGTGCCTCCGGCACGAGGAGAAGCATGCTTTGTCTCCTTACCTCTGTGAGAAAGTTGATTTTAAAGCCTGTTGTTTTGCTGGTCTTGGGCTGCCCATTGTTCAAATAGTTTCCCATCGCCAGCACAAACTGTAAAGAGAAATTGTGGTGAATGACTGGCCAGCTGCCTCCACCATTTACAGTGTCCCATCCCTGTCTCCTTTGGTACCTGCTTTGGGTCAGAGAGACCCAAAACACCAAGAATGCGGGTTACTTTAGCACTACCCAGGAGTCCCTTCCCTCCCCTGCAGCAGCCGGGCAGGACTCTCCTGTGGCCAGGAGCTGGCCTGGATCAGCTCCTTTGCCACTTTCAGCAAAAACCACTCGTGCCCCCCTGTCCTAATTGACTGTCCCTTGCAGGACCAGGGCTAAGTCTGGAGGCTGCTGAGATCTCTGTGCCTGCAGGGTAAGGACTCTCCTGCTGCCTGGCAAGCGCTTCTCCTTCCAAAAGCCTTTCCCAGCTACTATGTGCAGTTCTTTAAGGGGATCTTTTAAAGAGAAAGCAGCGATCCAGCAGAGTTGTTTCCCCTCCAGAAGGCTCCAACTCCTTACACTGTGGCTTTGCAGCACCGGAGGCACAGCAGGGCCCTCGGGCAGGGACCTCGGGACCACCTGGATTTCAGCCTGGGGCTCTCTGAATTTCTGCTCACTGCTTGTTAATGTGCAACCAGCCATTGCCTCCCCAGCACTTAACGAGGTGTTGGGGGTCACTGGCCAGGAGCCACCAAGGCGGTTCATCTCTCATCTGGAAATGCCTTTTGTCACACCGTGTTCTCCTTCATCCCACCTGCTTTTTTTTTAAAGCCAAAGCCATATGAATTAGCATTAATTTGGGGCAGCTCATCTGAGTCAGGCCAAAGCACAGCCAGCAGCCCCCCAGGCAGGCACAGCCGACCCCGGCCCCGCGGTGCCCGGTGGCGGTGGGACCCTGGGGGCCAGGGGCTGGGGCTGCGCCACCCGCCCCGCTTCTGCGGGACCCTGCGGGCTGCTGCCTGCAACAAGGACAGTTCTGACCTCCAAGATTTTAGCCAGCTTCTTGCTGCTTTTTAGCTCCAGAGAGGCCTTGCAGATACACTCGTAGCTCGCTTTGATCTCCTCCGTCTTCTCCTGCAGAGTGGTCTTAAAATGTAGGCTGCGCAGACGGATCTTATACTCTGGTACTGACAGCATCTGTGAGCAAAAGGAGGAGAAAATTACTGCTATCACCTTTAACCACTGTCCCTCCTAGATGATGCTCCCTGGCATATTTCCGTGTACTTGAAAATGGTATAGTGCTGCAGAAGGAGGTTCTATGCCAATAACCACAAGTGTCAACAGAAAGTAACTCAAAGTTGGGCAAAGTCACTCTTACGGTGCAGCAAACATTGTGGTATGCCTTGGCTGTGAAACAGCCACTGCTGGGAGCTCCTGGACACCTCAGGCATTGGCCCAAGCATCGCCCACAGGAGGTCCCTGCAATGGGTGCCACCAGCTCTTCCCACCCACAGCATGCACACGGAGCACATCAGAGCCCGGCTGGCTGCGTGCTTTCTGCTGTGCTCTCCTCCCCTCCAGCCCTCTGCAGGACATCCCATGGACACTGCCCGTGCAGGGCCCCTCGCCCGGAGCACCTCCCTGCCTGCAGGTACCTGCAGCACAAACTGGTCGGGCTCACTCAGCTTGCCGGGGTTCTCCTTGTAGCTCTGGAAGCGCTGCACTTCCTCCCCATCGGGGGCATACAGCAAGAGCTGCTTGATGTGAGAAGGCTCCAGGCGGTCCGTCTCCATCGTCATGAGGATCTGGCGCAGCTCCATGTGCGAGAGCTTGAGGTGGGCAATCAGGATGGCTGCAGGGATGGGTGCACGTCAGTGGGGCGGGGAGGAGGACTGGACCCCGGGGACAGGCTGCCCGGCAGAACAGGGCCGGGAGGGGAAGCTCAACCTCTCCATGGTGCAAGAGTGGCACGGACTTCTCCATGTGCCCACCCCAGCACAGGGTCAGCTCTCCACTTCCCGAGGCCCTGCAGAGGCTGCAGGGGGGGCTCGGGTGTCACTCACTCCTGCAGACCCCAGCCAGGCTATTGCATCAGTCTGCATGCACATCCCCAACGCATCAGGCTGGGCTGCACTGGAAGCTGTGCCCAGAGCCTCCTCCTCTGCCAAATCACCTGCAGCCAGGACAGCCAGGGGCTTGCAGGTCCCACCAAGCCCCCCCACTGTTCCTTCCCTCCACAAGCACTGGAAATGCGGCACTGGCCCCCCACGGTGCACAGGGCAGCCCCGCACACCACTCACTGCCCTGCGGGTCCCGCAAGCTCTTCCCCTCTCCCTTCCCAGGCCAATGAGTCACATCCCGCCCTGGTCCTGTCTTTTCCTTCCTCTTCCCCCTGCCCAGGCTGAGCCCAGCCTCGAGGGGCACTTGCAGTGGCTTCTGCTGGGCTGCAAGAAGAGCCCAGATCAGAAGAGCTGTGCTGGGACTGTGCTCATGGGATTGTGCTCATGTAGCCTCCTTTCTTTTACCTTTCCAGTTCTCTACATCCCCGGTCCCATCTCTGGGCCCGTTTTGGGGATACGTTCACCACGATGTTTACTTACATGTGTTGTAGGCCTTTTTGTGGGACAAAATTTCAACCACGTCTTTCTTTTTAAAGGTTTCAGGCATGAGAGTTGGCTCTGGAAGAGAAACTGAGAGATTTAATCATGGGTAAGGACAGGCTCAGCTGGCTCGAGCGGGAAGAAAACTGTGCTGAAAACAGTGAAACCATGAATGAAAGAGAGGAGAATTGATGCTTTGCACACAGCAATGGCTCCGGGAATCCTTGAATTCTGCGATTCAAAGATCTCCTGAATGGAGGATTCAGTTGGAGCTGAAAAAGGTAAAACGAGAGGTGAAATACACAGAAAATCCCCGATTGCCCACAAACATCCCCAACATGACAGCACTTCCACCATCAAGCCCATCTGAATTTGCTCATGCTAGCTTTGCTCTGCCCACGTCTGCTACCTTTGCTATACATTATACATGGAAAAAGAAAAGCATTACTCGTAATGCCCTCTATGGACAGAGAAATGTTTTCACGGCTTTTTCAGGTCTGAGTTCTCAAAGCAGTAGAGCTGCAATTCGCTTCCCAGTTTGCAGCCAGTTCCCAATGTGCAGCACAACCAGGTGTCCCGGTGTGCAAGCGGCCGCAGAGGCGTGCAGCCGGCTGTCACACGCGCTTCACAGACCAGAATGAGCAGAGCCCGTGTACAAATGTGCTGCAGGTTTAAGCTTCTGCTCTGTTGAAAGCCAGGCCTGTCGTGGCCATGAGAAGTGTTTTTGGCACACAGCACAGTGCGGGGGCAGCCAGGCAGGGCGGCACGAGCCGACCGAGTGCATGACAGCGGGGAAGCAGAACTGCCCGGCTGAGTTCCACTGCCCAGGCCGACTGAAAGGCAGAGGGAAAATGGACAAGGGCGGTGAAGAGAATTAAGGGAGACAGTGAAGCAATCTCCACCTTAATAGCCTGCAAAGCCACGGCCACAACACCCTGCGTGTGAATGAATGCTGTGCTGCCGGCGTGCGAGAACCAGGCGACGTCTGGTGACCACTCAGCCTCACGTCGCCCTCAGGGACACATGCCCGGCTCTCCGGCTGGCACCAGGACCTGCTCCGCGGGCTCTGGTACTTACTGGTTGGTTTCTGCGTCCCGAAGTGCAGCTCCAGGTCAAGGTATTTGACCATGTCACTCAGTTTGTCGTAGTCTGAGTCTTCCCCGAGCTGCAGGAAGAGAAAGAGCGGGCGGGTAGCTGCGCTGACCCAGGGACAGGCAGGCACTGCCACCTGCATTGTGCCCCTTCCCTCCGCTGCCACCCCGAGCCCTGCATCCCTAGAAAAGCCCAGGAGACGTTGATGACACTGTCCTTATAGCGTGAGTCAGCCAGTATAAATCCCCTGTAGAAACCTGGTGAATCATTCACTGCTTATGGAGGTGGCTTCTACACAAGGTGCTGAGCTCATCTCGTGGGACCCATTCTCTTTCGAGAAGAGAGGAGGAAGCCCTGAGATTCATCCTGTCAGCGTTTCCATCTATCACTGCAGCTGGCCTCGCTGCCCCACAGATTCATTTAGCTTCTGTCCTACAGCTGAAATCCCATGGAGCAATACTGCTGTTCACTCGCTGCTGGGGCACGATTGCTTTACTAAAGGACAAAGTGAGAATCCCAGAAACCTCTGGAATTCTTTGCATCCAAAAAATCACCAGGAAGAAACATCTTGTTCTCCGGAGTAGAGGGCAAAGGGACCTGCCCGCTGGGATGCTTGCTGTGAGGGCAGTGCTTGTGGGACTGGAAGGTGATCCCACAGCTCCCGTCCAGCCGTTCAGGGCACGAGCAGAAACACAGAGGCTGGAAGCTGAACTCCACCAAGGCCAGCTTCTCCCTACAGGGACCCGAATCCACTTCCGGAGTCCTCCATCACCTCAAGTCCGTGTTGCCAAAGGATTATCACATCTAGCCTCGCTCCTTGCCTCTGCTTTGCCCCCGCGGTGTTCTCGGTGCTCTCCCCATCACTCTGCTGCCAGCCACGCTCACGGTTTCCCATTGATAAAACCTCCTGCAGCACCCCCGCGCCCCGGCCCGGGCCGTACCTGCCCCCAGATGGTCCCTTCCGAGTTCTCCACCTGCTCCCACCGCAGCCTCTTGACGCTCATGTGGTTGGTCTCACTTCTGCGGTGCAGCAGCCCCCGGTGCAGGGGGGGTGGCGGCGGCGGGGGGCTGAGTGGTGGAGGGGGGATGTGGTCCGAGAGCGTGGAGTAGGTCAGGGAGCTGCCCTCGTCACTGCTGCTGATGTACTCGCTGCTGCTGACGTCGTTGGTGGCATAGCTGCCCTGGTCATCGTGGAAGCTCATCTGGTGGGGAAGAGAGGAGAGGCTGAGGGATGCACCTCGTCCTCCATCCCCAGCCACTGGCACAGCGGGGTCCTGCCTCCCTCTGCCCCCTGCCCGGGCCCTGGGACATGACCTTGGCACAGCACGGGCTGCTGCAGGCTGCCGCAGTAAGGGCTCATGGGGACAGAGGAGACTGTGCGCCAACCCCAGCACCAAGCTCACCTCCTCGTAGTCATTCTCAGGGGTGAGGAAATCATCCACGATGGTGACCCGGTGTCCCAGCTGCTCACTGAGGGCATCCAGGAACCGGTCGGTGTCACGGCTGCGCGGGGGCCTGGAGAAGGTGAAGAGCTTCTTCCGCCGCGACAGCGGGCTGAGCGGGTACTGCCGGTGCTTGGGGGACGGGGCCGGGCTGCTGTCCAGGCTGACATAGGGGTTGGACTCGGTGCTGCTCGGGGAGGGGATGCTGCTGTGCAGGCGGTAGTAGCACTGCTGGGAGGCCAGGGGGTCGCTCGGCCACGAGATCGGCATCCCCGACTTGCGAGCACCTGCGGGACGGGGCGCTGCCGGGGGGGTCCTGCTGCGGCGTGCCCCGGAGCCCCCGCCCGCAGGCAGCCACGGGCCCCGGTACCGCAGTGAGTGCCTGGTGAGCCCCCCAGCTCTGCCTCTCTCAGAAGCCGTGGGAAAACAGACGCTACCTGCAGTGTGCGCTGGCTCTGGGGCCGGAGGCGATGTTCTGTGCAGGGCGGCATTACCCATCTTGCTAGCGAAGCTGCCGAGCAGGCGGTTTTCCAGTTCTGCATAGACAGCCGACATCTGGGAAAAAGGGCAAAGAGCTGCTCTCAATGCCTGAATCGAGACCTGGCTTGTGATGCCCCCAGGGACCTGTGATGTCCTGGGGACAGAACATCCACCACAGACCCAACTGCCCCCAGTCTTTTAACCTTTAAAGGACTGCTTCACCCAAAACGAAGGCTACTTTGCCTTTTCTGAAGCTCCCCAGGAGCCTCCCACTCACAAGGCTGGAGGAAGACAATGACAGACCCCAGCATTATTAAAGCTGAGTAATTGCCCAGAGAAGAGCTCCGAGGCAGGGATGCTGCCAAGCACAGAAAGCAGGTGCTGACCCGCAGACACATCCCTCCTGCGCTCCGTATCTGCTTTCCTGCATTAACATGACAGGGGTCAAACTGCTGATGCCCCCTCTGAAAGCAAAGGTCCCACATTCCTGGGGCAAAGCACTGCCAGGAGCCACCCCTGCCTCCTGCCCGCGCGTGATGGCCGCACCATTTTGGGGTTGGGTGTCTCCGGCAGGGACGTGCCGTCACCAGCCTGCCTCTCTCCAGGGATCAGGCGAACCGGGACCTCCACGGTGTCACTCTGGCCTGCCAGGGAAGGAAGAGACAAACACATCAGGAGCCCCCCTGTGCGTCACCCCAGCAGCTCCCCTGGGCTCTCAACTGTCCTGACCCACGAAGGTCCTTCCTCTCCTCTGCTCGGTCCAGACCCGTCCTCACCCTGGCCAAGCATACAGTGAAGCACCGCAAGTTCCCGGTGCTGAGGTCCCCAGGGATGGGTGCAGGCAGACCCAGCTGCCCGGCACCTGGGGTGCGAGTGAAACAGGCAGGGAGTATTTTAGCATGGCAGCAGAAGTCACCCAGCAATGAAACACGTGGTGTACTGGAAAACAAGCACAGCTGAGAGAAAATCCTCCTGTGCCTTGCTCTTTACCTCTCTATACTCAGTTTCTCTGTCTATAAAATGAGAATATTATGTTTTTCTCCGGCTACCCAACTGGTAGATTTGGAAGCTTCCTATAAATCCTCAGCACCTGAGCTATGCCATGATTGCGGCATGGTTGAGGATGTTCCTTATTCATGCCACACACAGATGCACAGCGACAAGCAGGGGGTTTCCATCCCAATATTAAAGTGAAGAGCCATTGTCCACATTTAGGAGTTTGCACTACATCAAGAACTGTCCAGGTATTGAGATGTTTCAGCATCATCATTTTTTCTTTTTCCTTGGTGTCTTTTCCATCAGCCTCCCCGTCACGTGCTGGGCACCAGGACGAGGGAGCTCACCTGGAGCTCGGTTGGTTTGACCAGCAGCAGGAAGGTTGGGCTCAGAAGCCGCAAGCCCAGGTCCAGCACCCACTGTGATCAGCTACAGGCAATGGAAGAACAAGCAGGATGCCTCGTCCAGCCGTCCAGGGAGGAGGGAAAGATCTGAAGGGCTGAAAACGTAACTAGCATCCTGGGGTGCATCTGGAGGAGAGGTTCAGAGATCCAAGGGCTGTGGAAAGCCCGGCAGCAGTACTTGGAGGACAGGGTTTTCAGGTGAAGGGGGAGATATAGGTTTCGCTCTGAAAAGTGGGACGGTTTGTGCTGTGAGTGGATTTCAAGAGTCTCAAAGTGCCATTGAGCCATGATCTTCCTTCTTCACGTGGATTTCACAGATGCTGTTTTGCCTGTGAATTTGATGGTGTCCAAGAAAGTTCACAGGGAAACTAGAACCTGCACACCCCAGAACTGAGGGCTCAGACCAACAGAACCAGCTGCATTTACAACACTAGGGAGAAGCTCAGCTCTGGAGGGGTGTGAGGGGAAGGATGAGTTTGGTTACTGAAAACCCCGTGGACTGCTGACCCTTGCAATTCACTTCTGAGCAATGGAAGGGACTGGAAACAATGTTCAGGCTCAGCCCAAGGCTTCTCATTGGAACGGCTTATTTCAAGTTTTGCAGAAAACAGGGATTTCCAGACAAAGACTTGGTGCTCGCTCCATGCTGACCTCCATCTTTTCCCACCATTGGCGCTCAGGGACAGGTCAGGATGTCGGCTTGGGACAGAGCACTTGGACACAGCCCACATGACCCCAGCGCCCTCCTCCCCACAGAGGGAACCCCTGCACAGCCCCACGCCACCCACCTGCAGCCCCCTCTTCCTCAGGGCGGGGGGTCCGAAGGCTTCCCCGGCACAAGGAGGCCCCTCGCACAGAGCTGCGGTAGCGCTCCTCTGCCTCTGGCTCGGCTGCAGCAGAAAACATGCCCGGTGAGACACGAGAGCTCATGTAGGACTCCGCCATGCCCCGCTCCTCCTCGCCGCACCGCGGGGCTGCCCCCAGCCATTCAGGCGCACAGCTGCTCTCCCACCCTGCCCAGCAGCCTTCCCCCATCCTCACGCTGCTGCCAGCACGCAGCAGGCGGCAGATACCCAGAGATGGGGAATTGCAATTGCTCCTTTTCCCAGCACAGTTGGTGTCCCCCAGCCTATTGGTCATGGGAAACTCCAGCCCCGAGCTCGGCTGGTCCGGAGGGATCCTGCAACAACCTCCTGCCCTCGAGGAACAAGGTGGGAGTGGGGGCAGCACCAAAACACTGCCTGGAAGAACCATGCTAATGAGCTAGTCTGTGCGCAGGTCAGTGCGATAGCTCAGAGGCTCAGACTCACAGCAGGACGAGGATACTGGAGCATCAGTCTCCCTGGTATCCAACAGACTGATGTTCAGACAGCCCGATGCACACAAATGTCAGAGATCACCACTGAGTTTGGAAGAAGCCCAGATGCAGAACCGTCCAAAATTCATGGATCTCTGGCCACCACACTCCCACGCATGGATACACACATCATGCACCAGAACAACCAAAACTTCGAGTGGTCACAGACTGTCCCTTGCTGCTGAGAGGCTGAAAGGGGCCAGGGAGCAACTCGTGCACAGCGTGGTCCTGGCAAACTCAGTGCCATCCTCATCTGTCCATGGCTGGGGATACCTGCTTGGCATTCCTGACACAGTTGCTAACTGCCAATATATAGACTTCCCCTTCAGATCTTCTGAAGTTTATAAACTCCATTTTCAGGGTCTAAGTTCTTGAGAATTTCCAGCAATTTAGGTACATTGGGCCATGATTCTGCACGCACAAAAGAAATGGTAATTGAGTGTGCAAATTAGGTGAGCAAATACCCCTCAGTTTTCCATGCACAATGGGGAGTATTTGCACCAGGACGGCTCAGCTGTTTCTCCCTGTGAGGGGAAAGGCTGTGCTAAAATAATTGTGTTCTTCCAAAAATCTCTCTTCAAACAACACCTCTTTCATACGGTTTTACCTACATTGAGTCTAAAATAAACATATCAACAAAATGTAAATGGCCTAGAATACAAGAATTTGAAAGCAATTAAGAAGCCCAAATCCAAAGATTAAAACATTTCAGTCCAGATTTGCCTTCCACTTTCCGCTGAGTGCAAAGCCCATAACCCTCATCGAGCCACAGCTATTTTTTTGCGTTGCCACAGCAACGAGCGATGGTGACAGCAGAGCTGGACCGCAAGCTTCCCCACCGCGAGGGACGAGGAGAACCGAAGCCTCCAGTGGAGCGTGGCTGCCCGGGCAAGCAGCGCTCCCACCTCCTCGCTGGCATCCTCGGGTCGAGGTACTTCATCCTGCCCGAGCCTTGACTGCAGGTACCCGCGCACGGCTGTCTGCTGCAGCCATCCTGACAGACACCGCTGCCATCACTCGTTTGCCTCTTATCTGAGTGCTGCCCCTCGACCACTGATTTCCTTTTGGGGCTTCCTAACCTCCAACTACCTGAAACTACCTGAGCAGCTTCTGAAACCCTTTGGTCCCAGAGACCACCTCTGCTACTGAACCAGTGCCATCTTTCCTCTCAATGCGGAGTTACCTTACAAAACTACATGGCTCTGTGGTGTAGAAAAAAAAAGTAACCCTCAGCCTGACATTTACAGCTCAAACCCTCATCGATAACAGGAGCCGGAGACGTGCTCTGCATGGGGGCAGCAGGCTGCATCGGAGCCGGGCAGCACCAAGCTCCCTGGGGAGCCTGCGAGACACAGCACGTCCCCGCTGGAGCAGGGGCTTTCCTCTCACCTGCCAAGGACTTGTAACCAAGAAACCTGGCAATCTTTTGCTGGCAGTGCTCCTGCTCTTCGTACGTCAGCAGCTGGTAGACAAACTGCCAAATGACTTGCTTGGCTGGTGTATCCAGCACCGGGTACACATCCACAATAAGAGTGTCAATATTCCTGCAAAATTGGAAAGAGAGGGCTAGGCAGTGAGCACATCCTGAACTGCATAACCCCATCATGCAACGTTGCACTTCCCATCCTGCCTCTGCCTGCATCTCGGCTGCCGGGCTTGCCTCAGTCTTTGGTGCAAGCATACCGTGTTATGTACACGCACAGACGCTGGGCTGCTAGCGAGGGACTGAGCCCTTTAGGGTGAGATGTCTGGGAAGTGGAGTTGTGCAGGTGGTGCTAATGCAAAGAGCAATCTCCTGGGTCTGGCAGCACCTGACAGCCAGGCTGCAAAGCCTGGTTCACGAGTCAGCCTGAGAGTGTGGGGAGCAGGAGGGCTGGCTGGGAGCTGCCTGAGGTGGGGCGGGTGGAGGAGCACCAGAAAGCAGAGAGATGCTCCAGCAAGGCCTGAGATTTTTGCCAGCAGCAAGCAGGCTCAGGCAGCAGCGCACGGGAGAGGATGGCTGGGCTGAAGGCTCTGTCTCGTGTTGGGTGGAGGTGGTGGAAGGGCTGTTGAGAAAAACAGGGCTGAGCACCTGATTCCGTGAGGAGGATAAAGCAGCCCAGGGAAGGAGGGCTGTCTCGGGATGAACTGCCTTCTGATAGCTGGGCCTCAGCTGAGGAAAGCCGCATCTGAGAGGTAAGGTCAGGCTGCTTTTCTACTGAGAAACTGAGGCAGAGATCTGAGGTTAAAGCTTGCTGCAACTGTTGCATCCTTAATGTAGAAGCAATAGTAAGAACTTCTTATAAAGAGCTGGAAGAAGACTTTGTATTTAGGGAAAAAAATGTTGTCTTGATGTTAATCAAATGGACTGTCCCTGCCCACTAATGAGCAGGGACTAGATATGTGAGGGAGAGCTGAAGAGTGAAAGGGTTATCTGCTGAGCTGCTCTCCAGCTTTGGGCTGCTGTGCCTTTCCTGTGGAGCTGGGCTCAGCTCCTGGCTATCAGAAGCCTATTTCCCATTCAGAAAAGTTTGGCATTTTGGAGGAGCTTCAGAGGCAGGTGGTGCTCTGCCCTCTGAACCCGCTGCTCCTCCTGGTTCCTGAATGGGGCAAGCCACCTTGCAGGTGGGCCGGCTTGCAGGGTGCGAACTGGCCAAAACCCAGAACGTGGGTGTCCTGACTCCCTCCTGCGCTTGCCACTGGGAAGTGCTGCTGTCTGCTTGCTGAAGTTACAAGCAGCTCACATTTAGTATTTGGGGATTTCCACCCTTCTTAGGGTAGTTACAGGTCATCTGGGGCAGGCACACAATTAGGTGGTGATGAATTATCATGAAATGGGGCAGCTACAGGTGAGATGAGTTGGTTGGGAAGAGGGGTGGGCTCCCTGTGCCCCTCATGCAGCCTCGGGGTGGGTGAAGGTGATGGCCCCAGGTGCAGCACTGCTGGAAGAACAAGCAGTGCCAGCAGCCCTGCCCTGGGAGGGAAGCTGGGTGACTTTGTTCACAGTACTTGAGTTCCCATCCTTGTGCTGCTGAGCAAACAACCCCACTGAGATTGGGTCTGCATTTTCCAGCTGCGGTCCCCGAGGGCTGGTGCCTCATCCTGCAGCAGCTGTTCTCAGGCAGAAATGCCCAATGGGGGAATCCCACAGAAGCAGAGCAGTCTCAGGAGAGTTCAAAGCAATGATTTTTGCTTTACTGTGGTACTGTTAGTGACTGCTGGGCATCAGGAGGGTTTGCTCAGCGGAGTTGGAGGATTTGAGCAGCTGTGCCTCCCTCAGCACCTGCAGGTCTGTGGGCAGTGGGAGGAGGGCTCTGGTGGCATCGGGGTGGTGCGGTCCTCAGCCCTAGTGATGCTGCTTGGGAGTTTTTTTCTGTCAGTGACCTAAATACAGAGGGGTTTGTCGTGTTTCCTTGCAAAACTGAGGATTCAGATCCTTATCTGTCTCTCTACAAGCAGAATGCTGCATGAAGGCAGCAGGAGCCTGCCTGGCTCTGACCAGTGCATCTGCAGCCTGTGGTGGCACCTGGGCTCTCAGGAGCAGCTGGGCAGCCCAGCTTGGTTGGGTCAGCAGCTGTGGAAAGAGGCAGCGAGCATCTCCCAGAGCAGTGGCTTCATCACTGTGGTGCTGGAAGGCTGAAGATTAAGGGCAGAAAACAAGGTTGCTATGGCAAGTTGTGAAGCTGCCAAGGGATGGGTTTCAGCCCCTGCAGGAGGGCAGGGAGGACGTGCACAGCTACACGCTGAGGGCTATGCAGCTGTTCTGCTGCAGACAAAATGCTGAAAAGAGCAAGAAGTCAGGAGTGAAGCATGGTGAGACCCTCTGACAGAGGCAGAACAAGACCTGTGGCCAGGGAGCGAGAGAGCCCGTGCTGTGGGAGACAAGGTCACCTTATGGTGGGGGAATAAGGGGTGGCTGAATTGACCTCCAAAGCTAATGCATCTGACCTGTCCTTGGGCAGGACACCTGGTGAGAGACGGGCTTGTGCCTCAGCTCTTTTCCAGAGGGTATGCACAGGGAAATGCACAGATGGAGAGAACGATCAGAGCAGAGCTCACTGCTGACAGCCTGCAAGGCTGAGGTCTGCATCCGCTTCTGCTTCAAGACTGACCCTGACGTGGGCATTGCTACCAGTCCAGTTACTAGTGTTAATGGAATGGAGCTGCTAACAAGTTACCGATGTTGGAAGAAGCTTTCCAGCGCTTTGCAGATAGTATAGCGCTCAGGTGGAGTGAGCAGATGTTCCAGCTGCTGGTTGAAGGTCCTCCCTTGAATCTTGATGCTAGAGGGGAGTATCTCTGCAACCCACTGCAGGGAGGTGAGCGCGGAGGAGGTAGTCGGGGAGTCAGCAGATTCAGAGTCTGCAAGGCGCAGGTAGAGAAAAAAGAAAATTCAACAGACAAAGGGGCTTGACCAGGGTTACAAGGCTTGCCCTGCAGCAGCCCCGTCTGCTGGGCAGGAGCGAGAGAAAGGTGTGGCTGGGGGCTGCAGCCTGGCTCTGGGGCTGGCATGTGCCCCCACGGGGGAGCCTGAAAAACCAAGTGGGGAGCAGAGCCACAGCGCTGTAACCTGCATCTGGGGGTCCTGTCCTGTTTTGCTGGCCTCTGACCTCCCTCGTGAGCGCGGTGACTGGACCCTGCAGGGTCCCCTCAGCCTTGCTGGGGTCCTTCAGGCTGATACTTGTGTCTCCAGTCCCTGCCTGCGGCCCAAACTACTTACACCTGGCTCCACCTCCTGGTTCTCCAGCTCAAATCTCTCTGATAAGGGAGATCTTGGAGCATGAGTGCCTCATTTCCATAGAAGTGCAAATCCTGATATACTGGTACAGACTCTGTTGCCCCCCCTGGCCCCAAAACACATTTTGGTCTCTGGGAAGCAGCATGGTGATGAAGGTGACAGCTGATAAGACTGCTTCCTGGCCAGCCTGGAGCTGGGGCTGCCCTTGCCTTGGTCATGAGTCCTGGGGAGCTGAACTGGCTGCTCCTGAGCTCCTGGCTGTGCCAGCAGGTCCATGAGCCGGCTGGGGATGGGCAGGGATGTTCTGGCTGGGCTGCTCCTTGGGTGCTCTCTTTGGTCATGCTGCTTCTGTGTTTTTTTGTGAACACACAGGTGGCATTCGTTCTCTCGCTCCCTAAAGCCTGTGCTCAAGCTTCAAAGCACTTTATGATGATCACTGAGTTCACAGGCAGTGTCAGTCAAATGTTACCTGCGAGCAAACCGAGGCAGGGAAGGCCGCTTGCTTTGCCGTGCATCTGCCATGTGCTGAGCCTGGAGCAGCGCAGGGCAATGCGTGCAGCTGGGAGAGGGACCTGGCTGAGCCCTGGGATGCACTCAAATGTGGGAATGTGGCCAGGGCTCTGGGGGCAGAAATCCATCCCATCTTGGTTTCTTTCACAGGGTGCCACTGGCTCTGTACTGACAAACAGTGAGGATTTTGCTTTTGTTTCCAGGGTACACGCAAACAAGTTGGTAACATGGGGCTGCCACCGTGAAGCTTAGGGGAGTCCATTGCTGCTCTGGAGGGATAACCCAGTTACTAATTCCTGGGCCTATGCACTGCAGAGCAGCACCCCAGTAATGCACTGACCCTCCTGCCTTCACCCTGTTTTGGAAACACAGCAGCGAGCAAGCCCTGTGCCTCAGCTGAAATCACTGACAAACACCCGCACCACCCCACATACTCTCCTCCCGCTGACTCGCTCACCAGCAGCGAGCTAAATTATTCATAGCAGCAGCAGTTCTTCCGAACAGCACAGTCCATACGCAACCGTGATATCTGCACAGCGACCATGGATGCACAGGGTTGGATTACTTCGGTCAAGTACACAGCACAGACCGTATGTGAAGGACACGGGACAGGACTGTCAAGGACGATCACACAGTACAATGAACCTTCTGGACAGCAGCCAAGCCTGAGATTAAGCCTGACCCCAGAAAGCCGGCAGCCACGTGCCCCGGCAGGAGGAGCAGCCCTCCGGGTAGCTGGGAGCAGCGTTCAGCTGGAGGCAGCGCCTGCAGCGTGCTGAGCCCGTGAGGGTGCTTGGTGGTTCTCTCCTGACGTGGGCAATTTGGGAGCCCACGAATTTGGGGTTCCTGTAACTCCAGGCCCCTCCTTGCCAGCACGCTTACCGTTGGAGAAGTTGACGATCCCCTCTTCCACCACCAAGGTGGGCATCGCCCCGCTGCCCTGCAGCATCGACACCACCTTGTCATGGGAGCAGTTCCTGCAGGGCACAGGAGAGCCGGGTCAGAGCTGCCTTCCTTTACCTTGCAAACAGCCCCATCTGGCTGCTCAGAGCCAGTTGTGCCCCGGCCGCAGTTTCCCTGGACTCCTGATCCTTGCTTGGTTTCCCCTGTGCTGTTCAGGCTAGAGCCTCCTCGAGGGACAGCGTGACTCACGCCGTGTCACTCCGGGCTCTCAGCTGCACCCGCAGCAAGGAGCGAGCGCGGGGCGTGCACGCGAGCACCCCGCGGAGCTGCTGTGGTAGATGAAGCCAGCGTGACTTTAAACTACGCTCAGACCCAGTAGATGAACTTTCCATTTAAATGATAGTGCTGTGGTCTCTGTCTGCCTGCCCTAATTCTGCATGAAGAGAAAATGTAAAGAGGATGTGAAATGCGTTTCTGAAGGCAGGCTGGTCTCCTTGGGAAGGGCACGGGCTGACCTGGGACAATGCCTGCCAGAACACGGGCTCAGCGGACAATCTTCAGACAGGTCTCTGTCTTCTGGCAATGCTGCATCAGCCAACAGTTTGCTGGATCAGCTGAAATGTGAGAACCTGAGCACTGACAGAAGAAGCATCGGATGTTTAACCTTTAAATATTCATCACTCTCTCTTATCACGTAGCCTGTTCTAACCCTTTGCTCTTGCTTTTTGTGCAGAAAGTCCAACGTGATGAAACGCGGGCTGCTGCCACTGCACTGAAGTAAAAGGAAGAGCAGGGCTGGAGCTGAAACGTTCCTGGTAGAGCCAGTTTTTATAAAAGAGTATTAGAGATGTCCACATGGGGCAAACCCTCATACCCCACAGCAGATGACTCTCAAGGACGCCCAGCTCTGATTTCTGTTGCGCAGGGGTGAACAATGAACACAACCGTGCTGGCCCCCTGCCGCTGCCCAGGGCCCCCCTGACCCCAGGTCCTTTAAGGAGCCCCTTACCTCATGTCCAGGCCATTGAGAAACAAAATTCGGTCTCCAGCTTTGAGCGCAGCCTTCTCAGCCGGGCTCCCTACATGCAGAGGGAAGGAGAGGGGCTTCAGCTGACAGGCCCCTGCCCACCGGGCTGGCGTCTCTGCTCTCCGGCCCGTCTGTGCCGGCCGTGCCCAGGGGCAGGCACCCAGTGCAGCTGGATTAGCTGGGTGGGCCAGGGCTGTCCAGTGGGATCAGCAATGCCAGCACCCAGCTTGCATTTCAAAAGGAGGTGTGATTTCAGACTATTCACTAAATACAGATGTTTTCTACCTTTCAAAATAGGGAGTGCATAAAGCCAAGATAAATCCTACCAAAGATATTAATTATTCTGCTCAGGAGACTCCATCACTGAGTCTTGTAAAAGTCTCTTTTGCTGTTTTCTAGCAAACAGCAAACACCTGAAATTTCAGGTTCGGACCAGCGATAAGTCTTTATGAATCCTGAGGCTGGTGGGTTTTCTTACCTGGCAGAACAGACTCAATCCACACTGGTGCATGTCCACGTAACGTAAAGCCAAAGCTTTTGTTGCCTTTATAAACCCGCACTGTTCTGCAGGTGAAAAAGCAAATGTGACATCAGAGCCCGACAAATGTTCAGTTCTTGCTTCCTTCTCCAGCCCCCCCAGGGAGAGCCCCATTGCCCGGGGATCACCTGAGTGCCCCAGCCCCTCGAAGCTCATCATGCCCCTTTGATGCTGAAGTGCCTTTCAAAGGGGATGTCCCAAGCTGCAAGGGATGCACGGGCTCGGTGGCCCCAGATGGCCACAGCACAGCCACCTGCCCTGCCAGCACCACCAGCCTCATGCCAGGGAGCCTGAGCCAGCTGCCCTGGGGAGGGCTGGGGACCACGTGTCCCCAGGGTGCACGGAGGGCTGCAAGCTGGGCGCTCCCTGAGGGGCAGGGACGGCGTGCTGTCACCGTGGCTGTGAAGCAGATGTGGTCCCCACTAGGACCTTTAGACCCAGTTTCGGCATGTTTTTTGGGGGGGAAGAGCTCAAAGATTGATGAAAGAGAAATTAAATTCAGTGAGGAAATTTTGGGAGGAGCATTAGGAAATCCGCTGCTGGGAGGCTGACTGGAGCTGGGAGTTGTATCCTGCAGGGAGCTGGGGGAAGGTAACATCGCTGAGATCATTTACAACCAGAAAGTCTGTTGTAGGGACCAATTCTACACTGGCAGGGAGGGAGATGGTGTTGGAACTGAATTTTGGGTAAGTCACAGCAAAAAATTCTCCTCATAGGGAGGTGTGCTGTGGCTGAACACCCTGGAGGTACCAGCTGGAGGCAGGGGAATAACTCAGGATGCACCCGAAGCAGCACAGACCCTCCCGGGGAAGATTCCCTGGCTGTGCTGACAGAACCAGTCCTGCCCTGTTTGTTTGTGAGATGGGGCTGGGAACAGAGCAGGAGTCACCATCAGAGCGACAGGGCAGCCCAGTGCTCCGGGGCTGCTGAGGTCTGGCCATATGGGCAGCGGGAAGTGGGTTAATCCCCGGCGCACCAGTGTCCTTCCTGCTGCTGCTGCTCGCACCCAGACACCGCCGGGGCAGGGCAGAGTGACACAGCCTGCTGTGCGCCCGGGCACCGCGTCCCGTCGGCGTGGCCGAGCATCCTGCATCCCACCCAGCATGCCCACAGCCCCTCACAGCCTGTGAGTGCCGAATCAGCTCCACGCATGGCTCATCCCCACCAGCCTTGCCCTGGCGAGGGGGCAGAAAGGGTGGCCCGGAGCTGGGATGTGGGGTGCAAACTTGCCCAGCCTTTGCGAGCAAAGGGTTTGCACTCAGCCTCATTCCAGGAGGATTTCGCCCATCCTGCACACGGAAGGCATCCCCTTTCCTAGTGTCTCCTCCCATTCCCTGGCATCCCCCCCATGCTGCCATCCACGTCAAATCCCCCTGGCCAGACCCTGCCACTGTGAGCTCGAGGGCACCTAGGAGAGGCATTACCTGCGGGCAGCCCCGGAGGCCACGTTGCTGGTGATGAGCGAGGTGGTTTTCCGCAGGCTCTTGCTGGTCTCCTCATGACAGCGGGGCACGGAGCTGGCACGGGTGGACACGAGGAGCCGCTCCTGGTGGTCCTCGCTCCGGCTGCGCCGCAGGCGGTTGCTGTGCTGCTCACTCTTGGAGCGGCACAGCTTGCTGATCAGGCTCTGCGACACCACCTCATCAAACCGCTGCCGGTGCTTCTTGGGGATGAAAATCCTGGCAAACAGGACAACGGAGGGGAGTGAGGATGGGGCTGAGGTGGCTGTGGCACAAAGCTCTGGATCCAGCTGTACCTGGGAAAGGAGAGGTCAGAGCAGCACCAGCCCCCCATGTGCTGCCAGCCTCAGTCCTCCCTGGAGCTGTGAGCACCAGGGCACGGGGCTGGGGACACTGGGGGTGCCAGGGACAGCAGGGACACTGGGGACACCAGGCGTGCTGGCTGCATCTCCTGCTCTGTCCCATGCACGACTCCATCAGGGCGAGGACGTTAGACCCCTCTGCAGTGCAGCACTTGCAGAGACCAATCCAAACAGTTCTGTTCCTCCTCGTGTTTCCCATCCCAGATCCCTTCAGCCGCTGGTCCTGGTATGCCAATGATGAGGTTCAGCTCAAGCCTTAAATTAATTGGTTTTTCCTCAGTGGCAGCTGCTGCCGAGGGCTGTGGCTCCCAGGGTGGCTCAGAGCAGGGAGAGTGGTCAGAGGTGAGGGGACAGGTGGCATCAGCAAAAGTAGGATGAGACCATGTGCCCTCCTCTGGGTCCTCTCCCTGTCCCTGCTGTCCAGGTGGACAAGCCCTGCACAAGAGCCCCCAGAACACCTCCTCCAGACCCGGCCTCTTCGCTAGGACGCTCCAGGACCCAAACAGTGCTGCTCCCCATCTCCTGCCCAGGCCCTCTGCTGAGAGCCCCGAGCCCACCAGGGCGCTCTCCTGCACCCAGCCTCCCCTTCTGCTGACCCCCAACTCCCACCACGACAAGGCGAGAGCCTCAGACCCCTGGGAGGCGCTGACGCTCTGGGGACAAGGACGGGCACGGTGACACAGCAGGCAAGGGGGGATCACCAGGAACCTGCTCCATTTCAGGTCCCCTCCCCTCCGCCCCACTAGGAGCTGCTCAACAAGGACCCTGGCAGACCCAGCAAGTGCGAAGCAGGACCCTGGCGAGGTGCTCAGGCGTTCCTGCACAGCTCCAGTCACAACAGTAAAACACTGACACCTCGCTCACCTTCTCCCACCCTTTCTGTTTGCACATTTAGGGGCTTCTTGAGGAACTGCTATCTCCTGATGTTTCTATAGCAACTCCCCTCACTGCACCCAAACTGCATCTCGCTGCCGCAGCTGTGCTCGCTCATTAAACAACACCGCCTTGTGAGGATCATTACCGCTCCTCACCTCCTCGCTCACGCAGCCACGCTCCCTACATTAACAGGAATCCTGACACTCACAGCGGAGGAGGGACGTGAGTGTCACTGCCAGATGCCTGGGGATCACATTTTGCAGAGGGGGTGGCATCAACCCGGCCAAACTCGCAGCGGGATGCAGGGCAGCCTGCTCCCCGGAGCTGCACCCTCCTGCCGGGCACGGTCCCCGTGGCCACGGCGGCTGCGTGGCCCAAGAGATCGGGGTTGGGGGGCTCCTGGGCAGCTCCCCAGCCCTCGGGCATTTTCTCCAAAGGAACCCAAAAGCCTGGATGAAGCTGGAGGAAGAGACCTCAGATCCCAAACCTCCCAGGGCCAGGACATCTCTATTTCCTCTGTAAGGAAAGGCAGAACTCCAAGCAACGGCTCGTGCTCTCCTGCTGAGCCAGAGCAGGCCGATTGCAACTGGTCCCGAGGCTGACATATGCTCACACAAAGCACTTGGTGATAATTTAAAATAAGTAACACATTGGTACAATTCACAGTCAACTTGTGATGAAGCAGCAACTAGAAAAGAGTGAAATCATGCGAATAAATAGTCCCCCCAGCTGCACGCGGGTGTCTGCGGCCCCACGGGGCTGCCACGGCCCCATGGTGGGGAGGAGGCGAGTGCTGGGCAGCAGCCAGGGCTGGGCTGCGCTTCCTTCCCAAGGAAAGGGCCCGGGTCCCTTGCAGGCAAAATGAGCACGCTCGCATTTAGGTTGGCCAAGTTAAATTGGTCCCACTGCTTTCAGCAGGGCTGCCCCACTTTGCACTGATGGCTACTTCACGTGCGGGCTGACAGAAATGAGTTGAGGAGCGAAGTACAGCTAGCTCAAAGCAGGCACAAAGACAAGTGTTTCTATGGACTGACTCAGTGCTAGAAGTAAAACTTTGTGTTAGCAGGGAGAGGAGCTAAATGACTGGTAAAAATAATCCTGTTAAAGCAGGCAAATGATTTTCCTTCTGCAAAACCATTTGCAGAGAATTTGTGGAGTGGCCTTGGGGAGCACAGAATGGCCACAGCGCTGCTCGGGAACCTGCAGGGCAGCGTTTTAGTGTTTTAGATGGCCTATGAAATTGTGTGCGCTCAGATCTGGTCCTTAACAAGCAACCCACCAACAAGGCAGCGCACGGGATGTCGCTTCCTGGTGCTGCAGCTCCGGTGCAATGCACCCACGCAGCACACACCGGCACCAGCACCGGCACCGGGCGGATTGTGCCTGGTGCTCTGTGGGAAACTGCAGCTGTCCTGCGGCACTCGGCCATCCCGCGGGATCTGCCCTGCCCAGCACTGACGTGCAGCACCTGCCTGGGGTTTCCCTCTCCCCACGAAGGGACACTTTGGCTGGGGCACGGGGTGGTGGGGACCCCACGTTTCAGCAACCCCACAGGCTGCGTGTGCTGGGGAGCCAGGCAGCACCAGCCTCTTGCCTTCAGCTTCCTCCCTCTCCTCTTCCTCGTGTGCTCCATGTCGGCACTGACTGTATTCCCTGTTGGAGAGGGAATGGGAAAGGGGTCCCCAGTCTCGGGCACGGTGGCCCTGCGCACACTCCCCAGCCCTGCAGAGCCTCAGTGCAATGACAACCCTCCTCTGCGGAGTACCAGGACACGTTCTTCAACAGGACTCAGTCTGCACTAGCACTAATATGAATCCAGGGCATTTTCCAGGCCAGGAGAGGTCCCTGAGGGCTGTGAGCTGCTGCACACTCCCACGGGACTGGGAAACGCGGCCAGCAGAAGTCCACCTGCCACTGTCCCGTCCCCAGCCGCTCGGCACAGCTCTCTGCCCTGAGACTCACTTCAGAAGAGGATGGTCAGCACATCTCAGTCTTTGTCCCTCTCACTCTTTTTAACTCACAGATAGGTCATGTGCAGCTTATCTCCTCACGGATATTCCTATTTCCTCATCCTCCACTTGCTAAGGGCTCCCACCTGCCCCTGCCAGCCCAGCGGCCACCCCACGACCTGGAACGCCGCCTTCCACGAGCGCACGGCTCACAGTGGCTGCTGCGGGCCGTGGGGCACAGGTGCTGCCCAGACCCGGTGCCGTGCCGCGCTCTGCAGGACGCGTGGCTTCGCACCACCTCCCTGGGGACTGGCCGGCCGCAGCACCCAGCCACGAGGTCTCCCTGCTCCGCGCTCCATCCCACCCCTGCACCACCCGTCCTCACCAACCAACCTTTTGGTGGACTATGGCCACGGAGCCGAGGCGGACCCTGATGCACTCTTCCCACCTCCCCAGCCCCCAGCCCCAATTTCACTTCGCTTGACTCGCCCCAGCTCCTTGCAGGGGGAGCAGGATCCAGCAGGGCCAGGGCAATGCCAGCAGCCAGGGTCCCCTCGCGGGCTGTGCCCCACCACGCGTGGGGGACTGGCAGCAGAGATACCGCGGGGATGCCCATGGGAGCGCGAGCCCTGCCCAGTAAATCTAACCCCAGGCATCACACGCGGAGGAGCAGAGCAGAGAGACGTACCGAAAATGCCGAGAGAAACTCCGGTCCTTTCCCATTTGTCAAGGTGCGGCGGGAACAAAAGGGAGACGCTTCAGATCCTCATGCAGCTGAGACTCAGCCTCGGCTCACGCCCACGACGCGGCCGGATCCAGCAACTGAACGGCGCCAGCCGGGGCCCCTGCCCTGGCACCCCGCGGTGCGTGGGGAGCACGGCCAGATGGGCGGCCAGCAGCGCCTGGGCTGCCTGCCCTCGCCCTCGCCTCCCAGCGCTGGGGTTACCGCGTACCGGGTCCTCCTCCTTTCTTATCAATGCTGCTTTAATGTCTGCTTTGCTCTCCCTTCTCCCCAGTGCCAGCTCTGCCCCGAAACTCAGCTACGAAGCCTTTAGCTTTCCCTAAAACTGCAGTCTCTGTAATTTCCAGCTGGAACTCTCTGGTAAGGATGCCGCACAGAAAGGAGGGCACAGCTCCACACCGAACTCCAGAGGGATGCCTCGCTGGTGCTAATTAGTTGACTTCTAAAGTGCTTCTGTTTAAATTACATGCCGCTGTAACGGGTGAGAAACCTTAAAGGAAAACAGCAATTGCACGGGTGCGGCACTGCTCACGCACGGCGGAGCCACCGCAGTCACCGCGGCCACTGCGGCCGCCGGCTCCGGCCCTGGCAGCCTGCACCTCGTGGGGTCACCGCCGCAGCACGGCCAGGACCCGACCGCAGCTTTCCTGCAGTCGTGGGCCAAACCTGCGCTGCGGAGCATCATTTACCCCCAGGGTGACACAGCCGTGCATTGCATTAGGGATAGAAGATACAAAACCCTTTATTTCAAATAACGCCGTCTTTAAACACAGCAGTGGCGTTTGATAAAGAGGATGTGAAGCTTTCCAGAGCTGCAGAAATAAGACAATCTCCAGGCAGCAAAGGAAAGAAAAATGAAAAATGTATGGTTTAGCCCCAAAACAGTTATGAAAGACCTGACCTTGAGTCTGTCGCTTGTGCAGAAAACACATTGCAGGATGGATTAAAACACTAAGTTACATTTGGATTATGTTTAAAGTATGCTGTGTAAACAGCTACTAAGATGGAAAAACACTTCTGCCCCGATAGTAAGCCGCAATGCTAAATTTCACAAGCTTCTGTAGTAGAGAACTCTTCACCCATACAATAAGACTTATGAAATTGCACAGATCTTCTCAAACCTAGTCTACTTTTCCCTTCTCTACTGATACCTCTGCAGAGTTTAGCTGGGCTCTGGGCGCTCGTCCCATGACGTGACAGCGGAGACAGTCAGAGCTGCTTGGGCAGCCCCGCGGGGACGCAGCCACACCGCGAGTGGCCTTCACAGACAGAGGGGACGACTCCGGGTTCCCCGCGAGCGCAGACCTGTGGTTTTCACTCAAGGGATTTTCTGTGCACGTGGGGCTGCCACCCCGCTGTCCCCAGACTGGAAGGCTCAATAATCATTCATTTGGCCACAGATGTTTTGCAGATGTGCCCGTTGCTGTTGTTAAATAGGAATGAAGGCACTTCTCCACCCGGCAGCGCAGACGTGGAGCCCACCACAGCCCTTTCCCAGCCCACTCAATCCCCGGCCGGGGATCCTGCACCTACATGCCCGCTCCGGGCTCCGGTAACAACTGATGTGTTATCAGCCATCGTGGGGCGAAATGCCACTGAGAGCCCCCCCGGCCACCTTCCTCCTGCCAGCCAGGCCCCTGAGCACCCTCGCCTCTCCTGGCCCCGGCATCCCTGTGCCCACACCACGCAGCGGTGGCAGCCTGGAGCTGGCAGCTTTGTGCCCCCACTGGCAGGGACAGGCAGCCCCAGGGCTGCCAGGGACACGGAGACCTCCAAAACGCCCAGGGCACAGCGGTACGCGCCCACCCGCGTGCTGGAGAGGCTTCTGAAGCAGCAAAAAGTGCCGAGAACCTGCTATGTATTTTGGTAAGCTCTTGGGTGTGGGAACATCAGGACAAATGCAGTTTCCTGTGTTTTGTTTAAGACACTAGAAATCCCTCAGACCACGTAACTACTTTCTACAATCAAAGTTGCAAATCAGTGTTGGTGTGAAAGTGGGCTCTGCTGATGTAATCCGCGTTATAGCAGTAGCTGGATTTGTCAAACCAAATTAATCTCATAACAGGAGATTTTGCACTTGGGCATTTTGGTCATGACCTATTTGAACTCAACTGCAGTAAAAGGAACTTCGCTCCCAACTGCTTTCACTGGTGGCACATTTTTTTCCTGCTGCCCTAATTCCTTTTTGGGCCATTTAACATATGTCTGGCTATAAGATTAGTGATTTTTTAAAATGGAAGCAAACAAGAGCTGCTTTTCCTCCATTATCTTCCTACTGCCCACACAGTCTTGCAGCAGCTCTGCCCAGACCCTGCAGGGCAGCAGTGCCCGTCGGCAGCTGAACACGCTGCCTCAGCCAGCAGCACAGTGCAGCGGCTCCGCATCGCCTGTGCCTCGCACAAGCTACATTTCCAGCCCGAATGAGAACGAAAGCTTTCCCCAAAGCCTGGAGGCACGAAGACATGGGGAGGGGGGCAGGCAGGGGAGCAGCACAATCTATCCTATATAAATCCTGATGGATAAAATGAAATTTCATATCCAGAGAAAGTCACAGATGGCTGGAGCATTTTAATATGGGAACATGCCAAGCGATTTTATTGCCATGAAAAATAAGCTGAGACAAATAGATTGTGTTTGGACCATTATTAAAACAAACTCGGTAGAATTTCTCCTGTAATAAGAGAACCCCTGATGGGCAGCAATTTTATCTTTGTCAGGGATCAAAAGTGACTGCAATCAAAAGCGCACTCGCTGCAGCCCAGCCACCGAGCGGCCCCTGCAGCAGCGAGGGTTGGTTTCGTTGGCACCCTGGCTCCCCCCTCAAGCAGGGGCTGTTCCAGAAGCCAACATGCCACAGCCAGAGAAGTGAAATAACAAACTACAGCTAACTGTATTCTCCTTGCAGCAGAGCAAAGCACAACAGAAGGACTTAGAGGAGATCCATGACAACGCGTAACAGCCTAAACAACCAGAGTTACCATCTGATGAATTAATACACCCTGGACATGCTGCAGAGCACACGCGCATCCTGCTAATCAAATCCGGGTTAATGGGACGATGTCTGCATGCGGGACATCAGTGCTGGTGTTTAATGCACAAGCTTTTATAACACTGAAGGTCAATGGGGAGAGAGGATATCTGTGTTTTCATCACTCCGCTATTCTACTGTTCATCTGTTTGAAACAGATGTTTCAAACCTAAACTCCGCTGCCAGGAGCTGAAACAACACCGGTGTGGGCACTGCCGGCGCTGCGGGAAACACACGATGCAAAGGGAGAGGGCGACCAGCATGCTGTGCTTCACAAGCTCTAAACCTCTTTGAAACGCAGGCGAGGATCCGTCTGTATTGCTCGGCTCCAAGGGCGACTTTGCTCCCTGAGCCCTGGGGAAAGCCCTTGGTGCTGCAAGGGTGTTACAGGGTGCTCAGGTGCAGAGCTGGTGCGATTCCTCTGCCAGAGCCGCAGCTCTGCCCTGGCTAGAGGTGTCTCAGGAATGAGAGCAGTGCTGAGAGGGGACCCCCAGCTGCCCCAAATAAGCCCCTCACCTGTTCCCCTCCCCGCGCCGTGCAGACGCGGGCGCACAGCCCTGCACAGGCGGGGAGCGGAGCCGCCGAACCCCCGGCTCCCCTGTGACATGACCCGGGCTCTGGCGTTTGCAGGCGATGGAGGTACACAAAACAAGAGATTTCCCTCTCCCCACCCCAGAGAGTTGTGATGCCTGCGGAGCCTCTGGTGGTAGCAGCTCCGATGCAATACGGATGCTAAGAGTTAATTAACTTTTCACACATCTCGTTTTTGCAGTGCCAAGGGTTGCTAGATTCGAGAATTAAGCTGCTTTAAAACCATTTCCCTCCCAGCCCCCTCGGGTCCCCAGAAAGGTCTATTCGTTACTTACCCGAGACAGCTCATCTTTCCCCCGTGCTGCTGTTTTTCATCATTCTTGAGCAGAACTACAATTGTGCACTTTTACTACACGTACCAACCATATGGGCAGGGGATCTGAGCGCAGGGAGGAACTGGCGCAGCACGTGCATTATCCCTGCTATCCACAACCAAACGGATGAAGAAAATATCAGCAAATTGAAATCTGCAGGAGCTTAATTCTGGGCAAATGGGATGAAATCCATTTGAGCTAAACAGAAAAAAAAAAAAAAAAAAACCACTCGAAAAAGCCCAGCCTGAGGACAGACAGAGGAGGAGCACTGTCTGCAGCCCCATGTCCCCGCAAGGGCGAGCTTTGTGCTGAGTCCGGGGGTCTTGGGTTACGCAGCAAAGCAGCACTGAGCAGGCAGCGCGTGAAACACCAGGGAAGCCTGGGCAGGGGGACACGCGGGAAGGAGGAGAGTGGCAGCACCAACATCCGAAAAATAAATACAGCCGGTGCAGGGGGCAGATCCAATCAGGCCAGCACCAGGGCAGCAGAGGACGGGGATGAGCTGGCTGCCCAGCTCTGCACAGCAGCAGCCACACGGTCACTCACAGTGGGCCACCGCCACTGCCGTTGTCACTGCCGCTGCCACGCACCCCAGTGCAGGGCTCAGCCAGCCTGCCCTAGCCTGGGGCTGCCTGCATGGAGAGCGCTGGAGACCCCCGGCATCGCCCCCAGCACCCTCCCCGGCTCCTGCCGATGGGCACTGCCCTCGCCTGCCCCGCGCTCGTGGGAAGGGCTCGTCCCAGCGCGTGGGTGCACAGGGCTGCCTCCCCCGCTCACCGTGGGCAGGACTGGGCTCTGCCCGGCTGCAGGGCCCTGGGGCTGCTCTGCCGTGGGGTTGAGCCCAAGCCCCGCACCCCTTCCCCAGCCCTGAGCCCCACGGAAATAACCCAAACGAATTCACAGCACCCCACACATCCAGTGCACATGGAAGCCTCTCACCACCTCTTCGTGAGTTATTAAAAGCATTAAAAGCTCTCGCTTAGCAGCAAAACTGTTCGATAATAGACTCTGGGATAAGCAGCTCATGTTATGCACAAGCAGCAAATACAGAGCTGCATATGCCTTCCACCAGCGCATCCTCAGCTGGGAAACCTGGTTTCCAAAGCAACTTTTTTTTTCATGAATTCATTTCATTAAGATTAGACAGTAAATCTTTTCCTTAGGCTAAATATTTCATTTCCATTAAACCGAGACTAGCTGCCTGATTTCCTAAGCGTCCTGCCCCAGCCCCAGCACCAACCTCTCGCACTGGGCACAGGGCGAGCTCTGCACCGTGGGGATGGGGAGGCGGCACCAGTCCAGCTGTGCTCTCGGCCGTTAGCGTGGGAGCGCTGGGACAGGGATGCCCTGGGGGGAAACCTGCTGTGCCCTTGGCAGAGGGGCTCTGGCCCAAAGGGAAATTTAGATACGTATTCAAATCCCCTCTGTGAGGAAAAAAAAAGCCATGTAACTCCCCAAGTGACAGTCCCCTCTGGCTCAGCAGGGCCACCCACGGCCAGGCCACCTCAGCTGGGGTCTGACCGGGGTTGCTGAGGGGCTCCTGGTGCTGGGGGGCTGGAGGGGCCCCGGGTGGCCCTGGTGCAGCCGTGGCAGAGCCCTGGGGGAGCAGGAAATGCTGTGTGCCACAGGCACCCCCCCACTCTCCCCACCCTCCCCACCACAGGACCTCGGCAAGCGTGGAGGAGACCCCGGCACGGGGATGTTGTTATGGTAACTGTAATATCTTGCAATTCCACTGATTAAAGCAGGAATTGGAAAGCTGGGCCCGGAGCGGGGCCAGATGGAGACCTGATTCCCTAATGGCCATCGTCTCAGCCTGGCCGTAATCCCTACCACGTGCCTGCGCACCGGCACCGGCCCTGTCTCCATCCCGCACCGTTTGGCCGTGACTAGAGCAGTGGAGCAGCTGCCGCGGCTGCATGCCCACCCAGGTCCCATGGCACGGCCGCTCTGCCAAGGCACGAGTGGTGCTGGGGACCCCGAGCAAAGCACTGCCAGGGTGCCCCAGGATGTGTGACCGAGACCCTGTGGGCAGTGCTGACCCCAAGGCAGCCCCAGCCCCACGCAGAGCCCCAGCCACCGCCAGCTCTCTAATTGCAGAGCCTGGTTTATTTTCTGGCCCGGCTCTTGGATCATCACCAGCCATTCTGCAGCTAATTTGAAATGACAACCAGAAAAATTAGCCACGTCCCGCGTGGTGGGTGCAGGTGGTGACTCGGTGGCCCCGGTGGACACTGGTCCCTGCAGGGACGGGGATGGCAGGTGGGTCGCATGGTGCCGGCTGCCAGGCAGCCGAGGGTCCCCCAGTCCTGCACGCGGCGAGTGTTCCTGCACCCACGCCCCTCGTCACCGACAGGCAGGCAGGCACCCACGGTTTAATTACCAGCAGGGCACGATGGAGGCTACTGGCAGCCGGTACCTGATGCTGTCGATGAGGTGCTGGTGGGACTCCTGTGTGAGGACCATGCACAGGGCGTAGGCCAAACACTCCACCTTCCGCTCCGCCGCGTACTGCTTCAGCACGGTGAACACCTTCTCCTTGACCTCCGGCTCGTCCCCCAGGATGTCGTCCACCTGCAGCACAGGAGCAGGGAACAAAGGGGAAGGGGTGTTGAGCAGCAGAGAAGTTAAGCGTGGGTACAGAGGCACAGACAGCACAGAAATGGGTCTGTCTAGGGGCAGCATCTGGTCAGCCAACAAGAAGGGAAGCAACATGGCGCGGAAAGGGAAACTTTCGCCATCTGCCCATCGCTCAGCATCTCCGGGGCCTCGCGCACATCCGTGATACCGCTGCTCTGCATGTCGTAAATGTTGCGCGGGAGACACTGGCAGGATGGCAAACCCTGAACCTCCGCTGTGTCACAAGTGGCCCCGCATGGGGATGCTCCCTGGCCCTACTGGCACCCGACAGATCAGCCTGGGGGACCCGCAGTGTGCTTGGAGAGGTGTCCGCGCCTCTGGTCACACTGTGGTCCTGGCGGTAACTCTTGGAGGCTGTGGGGACACGGGCAGAGGGGACACAGGCATGAGCATGGGTCATGGAAAGGGCCTCAGCAGCTCCCAGCCTCTGCCCATCCTCTCCACCTGTGACAGCCAGAACAGGAAGGCTAATTAGCTAATTAGCACTCAGCCAAGTACCCTGCAGCACACAGCCCATCGTGCCCTCTCCACCAGCCTCTTGCAGGTCAGCGGCTGCTGCTCCTCCTGCTGGGCTGTGCTGGCAGCAGGGCTGTGCCCCCAGCCTGGCTGGGTGCGGGGGACACAGAGCTCCTGCCCAGTCCCTGCACCTTGGGTCTCCCTGTGAGGCGACAGTTTTGTGCTGGCGGTGGGTTTAACAGCTTCCCTCCAGCTCTGCCATGCAGGTGGGGACCAGCAGCAGCAGCAGCAGGAGAGGAGTCCCTCATGGTCCCCTGCAGTGTTTGTGTCCCGCTGCGAAGGCACCTCTAGCGAGCCGGGAGGTGACGCCTGGCAGAGCCCAGTGCTTGGTGACCGAGGGGAAGGGTCGCTTGCTCCACTTCGGAGCTCCCCGGGGAGGGCTGCCGCAGGAACCGTCACGTCCACCACAGGCACCGGCTGCTGCCAGCTTCGTAACAGCCGCCACGGGAGTGCTGCCACCGCGCAGCAGGCATGTCAAGGTTACTGAATCTGGGGCAGTAACGGCAGCTGCTTCCCCATGGACAGCTTTGCACACTTTTCTGTCTCAAGGTCCAGCACAGAGATGACAAAGAACGTGGTGTTTTGGTGAGCTTAATCCCAGGCCGCTTCTGTTAAGTTTTCCCCTGGGCTGGGGCTGAGAGGCTCGGTGCGGCAGGAATCAAGGCACTGCTGCCACCGCTTGTGTCAGCACCATGCCCAGCACGTCCCTGAGTGTGCAGGGGACAAAAGGAAACATTGACCTGAAGTGAGACCATGAGCACCTTCACTGCTTTTGGTGATGGCCCCACACGATGCTCAGCGTGGGCAGCCCAGCTCCAGCCCCGCCGCTTTTATGACCACCACCCATTCTGCCACCGGGCTGCCTGCCCCGGGCACTATTAGAACAGGAGCTCTGCCAGATGAATGAGAATGGGAAAAACCTCTGTATCTCAGGCTTGCAAGTGACCTGAAAACATGCATGAAACGTGAGCTCCCAGCCACGCCAGGTGGACAGCGGCACTTGGGTACTGCCCTGCGCTGCCTCCACTGCTGGCACCAGAGGCACCTACCAGAGCAGAGCCTCCAGGTAACGAGGGGTAAAGCACCTTGCTGGGTCCTATTATTTTCTGCATCACATAAAAAATGAAACTGCTTGAAACATCTGAGCCATTGAGTCCCTCCAGATAGCTGTCTGCCATCCCGGCTGCACTCCAGCAGCACGAGTGGCTCCGCACCCGCCTCTGCTCCGGTCCTGGGGACACCACGGCCCCCGTGGTGGCTCTGCCCTGCAGGACGGGGTGGCAGGGCACTGCTGAGGGATGCACGCAGCATGGTCAGCCTGGCCCCTGCCACAGGGGGCTGCTGTGGCTGGAAGTGAAAAGGTGCCCGCAGCATCACCAGTTAGCTTGCTTCAAAAGTGCTCCCCTGTGATCACCCAGGAAACATTTATGTGGCTTAATGCGGCCGCACTAGAGGGAAGCAGCGTGGAACAGCCTCTCATCCACTCGTTAATCTCCTGTAATCAGCAGGTATCTGTTTTACACTCAGTGCTCTACCTTATGAATCCAAACCTCAATGCATATTTGTGAATCTTTAATTTAAAAGCTGACAGAGGGGATTCGGCCGATAACCATGAAACTCTTTATGAATGCCTTGTTCCTTTATTAGCTTGGGATCAAAAAAAACAGAAGCCTGGTTATTTTCATAACAGTATTTTAAAAGGCTACTTTGAAATGGAAATTAGAAAGATTAAACAACAACCATGATCAAATTGATAATTAGCAAGAGGTGATATGTTTGGTAAGCTACCCACTAGGCAGCCTTCAGGGGCACAAACGAAGATGTAATCACAGTGATATTTTTCCCTTTGCAACAAAATGAGAGCTAGCATGTCTGCAGGACAGCCACGAAAACTTCAGAAAGACACCCAGGCAAGAGGAAGGGCTCTGCCCGTGGGTTCCCACTTGATGAACGTTACGCTTCCATAGCGCAAAGGGAAGAAGCACTTGGGATTATCATATGGAAGGTCTCAAAGCTCTTTGCAGCACCCATTTATTCTTCTAGTGATCACTGAAACACAGGTAATTATTGGACCCTTCTCTTGGGCACCGAAGCCCCAGATCTGCACCCAGAAGCCCTGTGCCCAAGCCAAGACCAGTGTCCCCAGCTGAGTGTGCTGGATATGGTAACAGACGCTGGGTGCTGGGCTCCAGCTGGCTGTGGGGCTGTGCACCGAGAACAAGCCTGAAGCTGAAGCACAAATCCAGGAGCAAGAACCCCCAGTGCCTGGGCTCATCCAGCTTGAAGTCCCTGTGCCGAGGCAACGCGGGGTGCCTGGCGCTCCCTGCATGCCCCAGCCTTACCTTTTTGCTGAATTCCTGCGCTTTCTGCTTCCTCTCCTGGTGCACGGCATCGGCGCTGGGGCCGAGGTCCCGCTGCGGCCGCAGCAGCCCCAGCCGCAGAGCGCGCCCGTCGCAGGAGGCGACCAAGGCGGCCGCGGCCTCGGGGCACCTCACGGGCACGCCGTCCACCTCCAGCACGTAGTCCCCGGGCGCGATGCCGCANAGCGCCGGGCCAGCGCCAGCAGCGCCGGGCGGCCCAGCGAGCCGACGGGCTGCCCCTCCAGCTCCAGCACCTCGTCGCCCGGCCGCAGACCCGCTGCCGCCGCGCTGCTGCCCTCCTCCACCCAGAGGACGTAGCAGGGCCCGCTGCCGCCGATGGAGAACCCAAACGCCTCCGGCCAGCCCTCGTTGGTCGCCGGCATGGCCGCAACTGCAAAAGAAAGGGGAGAAGGCGTCGTGGGGCGTTTTCCACTCTGAATGACGCTTGGTCCTGTAGATGCCTCGTTGGGCAAGTGCCGTGCTCCCACGCCTTGGGGAAGGAACATCCCAGGAGGGATGCTTCCTTTATATTTCCACCCAAACAGCTTTCATTCTTCCACCGCTGGGCAGCTGGCAGTGCCAGCATGGTTAGCAGCGAGGACACGGAGCCGGACGGCAAGGCGGGTGTTCAAGCAGCACCGCAGCCTTGCAGAGCCCTCACCTCGCCTGCCCGGGTGCACACCCAGCCCACCCCTCAAGGGAGGGAGCGGGAGCACCTGCTGTGCTTGTGTCTAGAAAAATGATTACTTCGTGCCCTGGCATGCCGTGTTCATGAACACATCACCCAGTGACTTCAGACAGCCATATTCTAACTACCTCTTCTCAATGCTCAATCCTGCAAAAACTATTTTCATTAGGATTTGCTGATCCTCTCAGCCCCACCGGGAGCATTTCTTTCTGCCCACTCAGACAAGGCCAAAACGTCCTGTGTATAGCATTAACCTGATTACAGCACCCTGAAATACAAAGATGAGGATTTTCAAAACCACTTGTTCCTGGTTAATTTGTGGGTTAGGACCTGCTCCTTGGATGCGGCGGGAGAAGCACGCTCACGGAGACATCGGGCAGAGCAGCCCCATGCATCTGCAGAAGTCTTTGCGCAGGGCGTGATCAGCCCAGCTGACGTCCGCGGCGCACTCGCCGGAGAGGAAAGCAGCGCTCCTGGGTGCCCTTTGGATGCTGCCGGAGCGTAAGTGCCTTTGCTGTCCACTGATGCTTGCTAACTTAATTTGCATGCAGAGTTTCACTTCATTTGATCTTAGTTGTCTGAAGATGCTTTTTATTCCCACGTTTATTCCAAATGTGTTACTTAACACACAGCAAGCATTTACAAAAATGAAACCCAGGCTATTTTATCTGGGCAAATTATCTTAGGGGGACCATGAAGACTCATAATCGCTCAGAAACATATCCTCAGGAATGCATCCTTACTTTTGTGCCCCTCAGATCAGAAGGTCTCGAAGCAGGAGGGCAGCAGCCCCTGCTACAGACCAGACCGGCGGCACGGCGTGAAGCCAGCCCTCGGTGCCTGGCCCCAGAGCCGCTGCTCCCTGCCCGCACAGCCCGGGGTCCCCGCTCACGCCAGCACAGCGAGCACAGCAGAGGCGTCACCGCTGCCATGTCGCTGCCGGGCCGGCTCTAGGCTCTGGCTGGAGTGACCAAGAAACATTTATCCCGCTCCTTTGAGACCTGGGGAATCTTCTCCACATTGACCAAAATTCAGCGGAGCTGAAAATGTTGCTTAATACCCTATTAGAGGCCAAAGAGAAGAAGAAACCCTTCTCATGTCCTGTTTCAGCAGAGATCACACGGAACAGCTTGCTCTGAGAGCAGGAGCATGGGGACAGGCAGGGAACACAGCGTTACCACAAAAATCTGTATTAATAACCCCAGCCTGCTCCGTGGTCACAAACAGCTGCTCGAGGCTGCAGTAAAAAGGGCACTAGTAGTGCCATGCTCATCAGGAAGTATTAAAAAGGACCAAACAATACGCTGTAACTAACGCTGCAAGTGCAATAGCCTAGTCCTCCTCTGTACAGAGTGCTGACTAGAACGCTACATTAAAGCCAGGGACCACGACCGTCATCACCCCTCCACCTCCGCAGCCTACTGCTACAGCACTTACAGAAGTCCGTGCCAGCGAGCCCGGTGGGCGCTCGCGGGGGACAGGTCTGTCCCTCTAAGGGGTCCAGGAGTTCTCGGGTCTCCTCCATCGCCCGTGGAAGCACGTCCTGCCTTCCCGCAGGGCTCCCACGTCCTTGCCGCCGCCCCAGGGGACAGCCCGCGTGCTGCGAGAGCGGGCAAAAGGGCCAGGTGAGGTCCCCGGGCAGGGCTGCTGCACCAGGCGGTCGAAGCCACATCCCAGGCTGCTCACTCCAGACCCGCGCCCTCCCAGGCGCCCCGGGTCGAGGCCAGGCATGCAGAAAGTTCTTTCTTGCCTTTTTTTTCCCCTGTCCTAATTGACTGTATTTCCATCGCAAAGAGTACTGCAGACAGACTAATTGCTGTGCTGGTCCTGGCTGAGTCTAGTGCTGACCTGAGCCTGCAGATCGAGGGGGGATTAGGACCTGAAGGGAGGTAAAACAGATTAGAGCCCATGGAGGGAAATCCATTACCCACACGGGCAAATCCAAAGATGGGCTCTGCAAAGCAGCGGGGATGCAGCGCTCCAGGACCTGGCTGGCCCTGCCACCAGCGATTCGGGTGGGCAATCGGAGACGTCAGAGGTGCACGTCTGCCCAACAACACGCGATACGCTGCAGGGATTTGGGGTCTAGGCTAACTTTTGGGTGGCCGCTCCCGAGTGCTCCCCCAGCAAGGCTGCTCCACGACAGGGCCCCCAGCCGCTCGCAGCGGGGAGCATTGTGCTGCACAGACCCCGCGCTGGCACCAGCTCCCCCTTAAGCTGCTATTTCTGATTTTCTCCTTTGCTTCCTCAGCACTTAGGGATCCCAGGACTTAGCAGGCTAAGAGGTTTTAGGGTATTACACGTCCTGCTGTGGCACCAGCAGGAGCGGGAATGTGCAGAGGGACAGCACATCCCATTACGGACCACGCAGCAATCCTGCCTTCCCCTTGGTGAGCGGCACTGGGCTGGAGGGGAGCAACCTCCCAGAAACCTGGGCTATTTGGCATGGGATCAGGCAAAACCTTAAGAAAAGGAGCTGCAGGGAAGCGCTCTGCCTGACCTGCGGGTGAAGACGGTGTGGAGGATCATCCCCTCGCTACTGCCCTTCCTGTCCGCCAATGTCACTGCTGCAAGGGTCTGGAGACCTGGCCTCCTCCCAGCCTCGCCAGCTGCGCTGTGCCCCACTACGGGCAGCGCACGGCTCCTTGCTCGCAGTCGGCCTCGCTCAGCGACTGCTGCTGCTGCCAGACCTGACGGGCCAGGACCACGGGTGCTGGGGGGCTGAGCGGCAGCGCCGGCGATGCGGCCGCGTGCAGGAGCGGGTGCGATGGTGCGCGAGGCTCCCCGCAGCGGCAGCGCTGTGGCTCCGTTTCCCCACTCCCCGGGCACAAAAGCCACCCAAGGTGAAACCCAAACACGGAGTGTGGGAGCTCCCGCGGCTGCGCGCTGTGCTCGGCTCCTTATCAGGCATCCCTGGCATGCCTCGTCAGCCAGGGAACAACTCCCCCAGTAGAAAAGCAAAAACTTGCGAACCGCAATGACTTGTCACCGCCTCCACTAGCCCGGGAAGGATGAAGCGTGTGGCCGGGTCCGCCTGGGGCCAAGGAGGGGCAGCTCCGGCTCTGTTCTCGCAGGCCTGGGCAGACACGGCTCCCCCTCACCAGGGAGCTGCGTGGGCAGGTGTGTGCCTTCCTACAAAAACACTGGGGATCTTAGCTGTTAATTGCCCCAACAGGCAGACAAAACTGTAATGGATGCTCTTTTTTTCAGCAAGTGAAGTAATTGCTTCCTTTCCCACCATTTTTAAGTGACCTGAGTACTTTAAACAATGACAGTAAATTTTGATCCTTGCAAGGAATTAGTTGTGGGATTCCAAGCTACATCTATGGAAAACAAAAAGACAGTTTCCTTGAAGACCTTCTTCCAGATTTTGGTCGGACAAGACTTTTAACTGATTATCACAGCATTTGGATTGAATGAACCTCACCTCTTTCAGACTCAACCTGCTGCTAAAGCCTTTTCTGCCGTTTTGTCCTCAAACACAGCCCAGGCGGCCACGGGGAGTGGAGCCACACGCAGCACCCGCGTCGAGCACAGGCAGCTCCTGCTGCGCACAGACATGGCACAGACCCCACGTGTCACCCAGACTAACGCAGCCTCGCACCAAACGTGCAGGGCTGCAGCTAATGTCCCAAATGCATAGCTGTACCCAGAGCTGTGCAGAAATTTTGCTGTAATCTAGGAGGAAAAAAAATGGCTTTTTCACAACAGCCTCTCCCAGGAGCTGTACAGCAGCACTCCGGCCTGCCCTTGGGCTGCTCTCCGGGACAGCTGTGCCCCTGTGAATACCGAGGCTGCATATCCCTCTCAGATTCTAGTTTGGTGCGTTGTTGGCCAAGAACTTACCAGGGAAAATAAGATCCCCTTCCTGAAACGCCAACTCATCTTCCGCAGCCACTTCTGCCCCCACGAATTATTTTCGCATCCCCAGCATCCCTGCAGGGCTTACCTGTCTTGCCCGCGGTGTGGCCGGCAGCAGCCCGGGACCCAGCAGATTAGCTGGCAAAATCATCACAACTGCTGCGGAGCTTTTGGATCAGTTACCTGGTGGCAGCAACTGGCTGAGTTTCTATGGCAAATTCTATCCAGGCACAGTAACCTAATAGGCCGTTCGTGAGCGGCCGTGGAGAGTACAGCCTGTGCTGGGCTGTGCGAATGGTTTCAGTTAACAGCCACCAGGCAACAACCAGCCCAGGACTTCCACCTCTTGAAGCTTTAATCCACTTCGGCCCAGCGCTAGGGGATGTCCTGCGGGTGCTGGAACACATTCACCCTGCTTTTCACAGCACGTATGGCACTCTGGTTCTAGAGGAGGCTCCTTGGAATGTAACTCTCGGAGCTCCTGTAGAAACCAAAAGGACTTTGCTTAAAAGATTTCCCCAGAAGCAACAAATGCGAAGGACTCTTTGCAGCTTCGTAAAAAGCCCCCGCGGCAGCAGCAGGCCGGCTGCCCGTGCCAGACAGCCCCTCCGCCCCGCCGCGCTGCTGCTGCAACGAGCTGCCCGGGACCGCGGGAGCTCCACGCCGCTCTGCGACTCCGAGCAGCGCTTTAACTTTTATTGCGGCCGCTTCGATCCTCCTTTTGTGCTGCGGCTGCGGGGGAAGGCCCGGCAGGCCGGCGCTCAGCCACCGCTTCGTCTCATCCCTGCACCGGCGGACGCCTCCCGCTGGCTGCCGACGCCGCTCCCGAGTCCCCCGCCTCGCGGAGCCGCCCCCGGGCCCGCGGGGAGGCGCCGGCTCCCGCAGCGACTTCCGAGCCCCGGGGAGGGGGGGGAGC